>PVJO010025477.1:0-22742 GCA_004026905.1 Hystrix cristata
GGGTTCAGCATGGGGGTGACCATGGTGTACATCACTGAAGCCACTGCACACTTCCTGGGAGATTGTGAAATAGCAGAACTGAGGTACACTCCAAGGCCGGTTCCGTAAAATAAGCAAACAACTGACAGGTGAGACCCGCAGGTAGAGAAGGCTTTATACTTCCCACCTGTGGATGGGACTCTCAGAATGGTGGAAATAATTTGAGTGTAAGAGTAAAGGATCCCAGAGACTGGCACACCACCAACAATGGCACCGATAATATAAATTAATATGTTAGTTGTGGAGGTGTCAGAATGGGCAAGTTTGACAAGTTGAGGAACATCACAAAAGAAATGAGGAATTTCCACAACTGTGCAGAAAGTAAGTTGTAACACCATCAAGCAGTGCACCTGGGAATCCAAAAGGCTGATGGAAAATGACACCAGAACCAACAAGCCACAGAGCCGAGGGCTCATGATGACTGGGTAGTGCAGAGGGTCACAGACGGCCACCAAGCGGTCATAGGCCATCACAGTGAGGAGCAGGCTGTCCAAACACCCAAAAAGAAAGAAAAAGGACACCTGAGTTAGGCAGTGCGTGTAGGTGATGGACTTGCTCTGTGTCTGGATGTTCACCAGCATTTGGGGCAAAATAGTGCTGCTGAAGCTAATGTCAGCCAGGGACAGGCTGGAGAGGAAGAAGTACATGGGGGTGTGCAGGCGGGAGTCAGAGCTGACGGCCAGGATGATGAGCAGGTTCCCGAGCACCGTGACCAGGTACATGGTCAAGAATAACCCAAAGAAGATGGGCTGTAGCTCCAGATCCCCTGAGAGACCCAGAAGGAAAAATCTGGTGGTTCCTGTTATATTTACTGGTTCCATGCTGATGGGACACCTGGTGAAAAAAAAAAGTGTTTGAATAAGCAAAACAACTATAGAAGGACCCAGGTAATTGTCTATTTTTTTGAAATCTGGCCAACCACAGGTATTTGCACTTGAGAACCGCACATCCTTGTGCTTTCTGCAGTAGTTCTCAGTGGTGAACTCTCCCCAGAATTCTTCTTTATTGATGTCTGTACTACTGTACTATTGAAATCAGCTGTTTCTGTATTCATACACTCCTGATCCACAGAGTCAGAGTGTTAGAGGAAAAACATTTTGAGATAACAACTCCATGAACACCTTAAGGGTCAGCCCCTGCTTTTTAAAGGAAATATGGAAAAATAAATGTTTTTCTATCACTATGAAAAAAAAACCTTTTAAACAAAAGACACCCTGAATTAGTCAGTTGTAGTTTTCTTCATGCAAATGCAGTATGAGAAAGTCCCTTTATTTGCAGTGCAGCCCCATTAGACCTAAAGCTACACTATCCAGATGTTCAGTCAAAATCGAATGCTCATAGTCAGGTAGCATTTTTTATCAACATTCCTAAGAAAATCACGCACCTCCTAAGAAAATCATGTACTACTTAAGCGATCATTTTCATAAAATATATGCATTAATAATTGTCGGAGTTGTACAAAAGGATACATATTAACTTTTACTATTATTGTTGTACATTTGTTTTCCCACTGAAAAGGCGAATGATCTACTGTTATTGTCAAGACACAGAGACAGAAAGATTTCTAGTGAATGTCTTTTCAAGGTAGATCCACATGAAAATTCCTATATTGAATAGAGAATGATATTGTTATAAATCACATTCTCATAGTGTAATGCAAAATTCATCACTATTCATAGAAAATCCTGTGATCTATAATAGTCCAGTAATAAAGCCTCTCGTAAACCACTTGGACCAATCTCCTCGTTCACAGATGAACTTATTAAATCCCAAAGGATAGAATCATTGTTTTGCTGCTTTGTGCTACCATTAAACAAGGCTGAAAAGGAAACAATTATTCCACGTGTGGCGATGACAGCCCTAGAATAAGGGCCAGGAGACCTTTGTCCTCATCTATATCACTGAGTGTGGGTAGTCTGTAAGTCAGTCAACATCCCTGTGTTCACATCTGTTACCTAGAAATTATTGGAATAGTACTCATCCAAGGGCAAAGGTGGCAACTTGCCACTTAATAAATGTTTCCTCCTGAGTTTTAAATCAGAATTTAAATCAATATTGGAGTGAAAGATTTATTGGTCAAATGAAGTTTAGTGACCTCTTATTCACTTACGTGGTAGAGTTAGAAAACTATCATGCTCCACGTGAATCATTCATAGAGTAAAAATCTGAAAATTTGTCTAAATGTTTGAAAAAAAAATATCTGTCAGCTTTGTCTCTCTCTGTTTGTATGTCTTTGCCTTCCTTTCTTTTTGTTTTTTTGTTTTCATTTTTATGAAAATCCATGATGTCTTTTAATTGATTACTAAAGAATCTTATAAATAGAAAATGATATGTATCAGAAAATTCATGCCACACACATACAGAACATTGTTTTATATTTTGTCTATTTCTATGGGATACTATTGGAAGAAGTTACCTAGCAAACAGAAAAGTGTCTATGTGTGGAAGCCACATTGCCTACTATCTCTTTCTGTAACCCAAGAAGGGCCCACACAAGTTTTTGGTGTGGTGTTGGGGATTGAACTCAGGGCTTTGGGCTTACTAGGCCAGTGCTCTACCACTGAGTTAAACCCCCAACCCCTCCAAACAATGCTTAACAGATGTTGTAGCCCTCTCTATGCCAAGCAGATAGAGGCTCTGGGGAACCAAAATGAAAGATGCTCAGATGTTTCCTGTCAGTCATTAAGAATCTATGTGTATAAGGGGAAAAAAATAAAGAATCTTTTTGCATAAGAACAAAAACAGCACTTTTTTTAGGGTTTTAGGGAAAACAAAACCTTCAGATAACAGGATATCTTGGTTGAGTATATGGCCTTCAACCTGAACAATAATAATACACCTAATATGCCTTACACTTAGTGTAATAGTCATCTTATATTTGGTCACACGTACAATACCAATTATGTTTAATTCTTAGTGATGTTATATCAACTGTAGATCAACTTTGATGACAAGGCTGAGGCTCAGAGATACAAAGAACTTGCCAGTGTCAGACAGATGAAGTGTAAGACAGATAAGATTCAAAAATAAATGATGGTCTCTGAGGCCCACGCTTCTAACTTGCTCACATTTTGCCTGAAATTTAAGAGAGTTGAAACAGAATTCAGGGATCCATTTCAAACTCTCTAACAGCCTTTGTGTTTCTTGACTAAAACCCAAGAGCTTGGGATTCATTTTTGTATATAGTGTAGAGTTAGAATCCAATTCTATTTTCCATATTGGTAAACAAATGGTCCTGGTATCATTTATTAAACAAGAAATATTTTCCCTCTAAACTCAGTACCCTGACTTCGTGTCTTCCTTGAGATGAAGCGAAGAGAAATTATGAGAGTGGGACAGGAATGGACAATTGAAGCAAAATCCAGGAGCCCAGAGAAGAGAGTGATTGCCCATGAAGTGTCATTTGTTAACACCGTTCTGTGATTCCTGCCCGAGGAACAGGCTATCCGACCTGTGTTTGCTGCAACAAAGACAATTCACCCTGGTGTACCAGACGTCCAAGGACAGAGATCAGTGAATGAAAGTCACTTCTTGCAGTGAAAGAGACGAGAAATGCCATTTGGTATTGGCAAGAGAGAGTATGGTCAAGGTGTCCTGCGACTGGATATCGTTGTCTGATTCTGTTCTTATCCTCAACTATACAATGAACCTAATGTATGTTGCTTGTTTTACAGGGTGGCTATATAGATAAAGATAATGAGCTACATTAAAAAAAATCCTTAGCTTAGAGCTTGGCTTGGGAAGCCTTAGGTAAAGGTCACAATAGCACAGTGATGCCATCCTTTTCATCTTTACCATAACATTCAACTTTAAGATCATTTTGAGACCCTAGAGCGTCATTTAGTGGGACTCATCTGGCTGACTCTGAGTGCTAAAGCCAGTGTAAGAGAAGGCAAAACTCTGTACAAGACTCCTCCTAAAAGATCAAAGAACACAAACTTCATAAGCCTTAGAGCTGAAATGTTGCATATGGGAAGGAGCCTTCCTATATGGTTACCCCAAGTGCCTTGTCGAATAGATGAGAAATAATGCCCCCACCAATCCCTCCTCCAACCACTGTCTCAATCAGACTTACTGGGCTGCTCTGGGTCTCGGTTGGATCATGACTGGTAGATCTGGATCTACTGCCCTTCCATGCTTGATGTGAGTTCAGGAACAAGTATTGTCCTCATACTCGCAGGAAGACAGAGTCAGACATGGACATCTAGGAACCAGTAAATAATGCCCTGGGAGGAGACACAGGTATACAGACCCCTGGAAAAGGACAGGCAGCCAGAATGGCAGGAGGAAGAGGATGGTGATTTATATTCATATGGCTTTGAGAGCTCAATGCACAGAGCTCTCATTAGTCAAATTGGTCTGTGTTAGTCCAATCTCTGAGGATGTAGAAAAGCCAATGAAAAAGGAAGAAGTGAAACATGAGTATACTTGGAAAGATCTGGGCCCTTCCTCTTCCCAGGAGAAATCTCATGTGTACCACTAACTTCTGACTTTCTAAGACCTAACTTACGACTTTGAACTGTGATACCTATAGTTTGAAGCATATAATTTAAGGAAAGTTAGGAATTTTTCAAGAAGCATCCCATACCATTTCCATTTTCTCAGATAAGAATTATCTCTTAAAGAAACCTATTTTCCTTTCAATAACAGTAGTTGTGTGTATTGGATGTTTGTGTTTTGCTCACTTAAATGACAAATTTTGATTTTTCTCTTTAACTGAGATATGTCAGTATGTTAGAAAGCTTCTGATTTTTATGCACTTATTTATAACCGTCTACTTCCCTTAAATAACTCAGAGTATCATAGTAGGCTAAAATCAAGATTTGCTAGGGCTGCAGCCACCCAAATTGTCTACTGTTGGAGGAAGACATATCTGTCCGTTCTCTCTTCTAAGCTCACTCACATGTCTCTTAGAAGGATTGAATTCCTTCCAGGACACTGGCCAGAAGAGTCTCTGAATCCTCATCATGGAGTTTCTCATGAGCCAGCTCACAACATGACAGTTACATCACATCCGAGCTAACAAGCAAGTAGCAGAGACACAGACAGCCATAATGATAAAGGCTGTAGCTTTGCTATACCCTAATCTCAGAAGTTTATCCAATTGGTTGGTACAGACACACTTAAGGAAACAGGTCCATGTAGTGGTGCAAAATACCTGAAGTTGGGGTCCCTGGGGGCCTATTTAAGAAGGCAGAGGCATGGGTGTTATTTTCTGGTTGGGTTCCAAGCATAAGAAGCTTTTGAAGATGTCACTCTGCTCTCCACCATAGTCAAGAATCCATCATGGTATTACAACCCCAGAAAAATTTCCCTGCAGAAAAAGTGGCATGTGGATGGGAATTGTCTCTGATATTTGTATTTCTGCAGACCCTGCTGTGCTTTTCCAGGCCACGTAGGCAGAAGAAGCAAACATTGCTTCTCTTTCATCGGTAGGCTCCCTCCATTGATATCACACCACACATTCAACAAATGCTTCCAATTATTGTGATTTCTGCTCTTCTAGCAAGAGCATGACTTGCTGCAGAATGTATTTCCTTTAGCCTGTTTTCTGGTCACCACTCCTGAAATCGTAAACAGATGTGATTTTGGCCCCTCTGCTTTTCTAGTTGATAGGGTGAGTTGTAAGAGAATGATGGCCTCCAGCAGTCTTCCATATTCTCCGCATGTGCCAGGCTCAGAGGACTCCAGCTAAGGAATTCAGAGATAGGTTTGTCCTTAATTAATTTGAGGGAAAGTTAACCACAATCTCAAAATAATTGAATATCGAAGAAATAATGGTATGTAGCTATGTGTGGAAAAACAGCAGAGGGTAATTTGGGGGAAAATCAAAGGATAAATGGTAAGTATATAGAATATAAATTTGGATACAGAGTTTGTATTTTGAGGACTTTTAGAATGTGTGGGCAAGATAAAAAATGTAATCTGAAACTGGAGCCATTTCACAGTAGATGGAAGTGATCAGATACTAGGATCATTGACAAAGGCAAAGGTAGAAGAGAAATATATGAAAAATGCCAAGATTTTTATGAACAGGTGATAAAATGAGTGATTGTGTGGTTTTGCCTGTACTTGCTCACATGAAATATATCCTCAACAAACAGGCAGGGTGCCAAATTCTCACATTTCATTGCTTAGGTCGATACTAAGATATGTGTACTCTTCCTATTTTATCCCCTTATTATTTCAAATCCCACCATATTTTCAATGAATTTATCTTATTGTAGCTAGTAGAGGTAGCTTTATCATTTTGGGTACACACTGTAATGTGCAAAAATATAAAAACAAACCAAAAAAAAAAACCCCAAAAAACCACTACCCATAGGTTTCTTTCCTTAGGATTTCTTGCTTTCTCTTGCAAGATAGTGAGTAATTTACTCAGTGGCATGCCAGTGCCGATGTGCTATTATCTGATGAAAGTATGAATGACATTCACTTCCTGTCTTGGCCTATTAAGTCTCACCGTGTAAACACAAAAATGAGAACGTCTGTCAGGCATTCACAGTTGAACAGACTTGAAGTCCAGATAATTTATTTGAATGGCACCAAACTTGGAATTAATAACAATAATGATTTTTAGCCTTAGTGAGTTCTTCCCACAGTTACACACTTTCCATTTAACAGAAAAGTAATGTAAGCACCTGTAAACATTAAAAATTAAAATAATGAAAGCTTCAGAGCTAAGTATCAAGTCCTGGTCCACATCAGTAATAAATTTAAGATCTGATTAGGAAAAGTGAAAAAAGCCCACTAGTAAAGCCCACTAGTTGAATCTACCCATATGACAATGAAACCTGAAAATAATTAATCCGTTAGAGTACTAAGGATGGTTATAGTAAACATGTTGCATGTGTCTTCTCAAACACTCTTTCGATTAAGTGCTTTTGTGCTTTTTCATCACAAATATGCAGTTAAGTAGAAAATGTTTTGTATGATTATTCTTTTGCATTTTTTTTTTTTCAGTGCTGGGGATCCAACCCAGGGCCTTTTCACTGAATACACCCCTAACCCTATAAATCATTTTTTGAAATCTTATTTATTTGTTTGTTTGTTTAATTTTGGTGCTGGGGATGGAACTCAGGGCCTCGTGAGTGCTGGGCAAGCACTCTAACCACTGAGCTGAATTCCTAGCCCCTACTTATTTATTTATTTTTGTAATAGATTTTTATTAAAATTTATCCAAAATTACACAAACTTACAGGCCATTATACAAGCTTACAGACCACAATACATTGTTCCTTTTGCTTATGATAATGAGCAATGTAAACAACCACATAGATGCAGCATTAAGTCACAGCTACATAAAGTTACTATGGTACCTAGTGTACGTGTCACTGTTTTAAGTTTGAGTTATTAGGTTCTTATTTTTAAGACATCATTATTCCTCTGGATTCCCATTCCCATTCCCCTCCCCTCTTTTAAATATTATTTTATTAGTGTGATTTTGCAGCACATGGAGTTTGCATTCATTTTAGGGAGAAGGTACATGAACACAGTACTTCTTCATTATTTTGTAATATTTTTGTAATCTTTTGTAATCAGTCCTTCCTAGTAAGATGGACTCAAATTCTACTTCTGCTGCCTGAAGGAAACTCACATTAATTACAAAGATTTAATTGGGAAAAATGCACAATAGAAATATAGGAAGAATAATTTAAACACAGTAGGAATTTTTCTCACCTAGAAAAGGAGATAAAATTGAAAAAATGTTTTACTTGCCCAAACTGAAATTTTCTGCTCATTTGTAACACATCACAATATCTTAACTTCACAACCATCACAACCACCATTCAGCTGTGAAACATGTTGAGGAGTTAAAGTCACCAAAGTACAAAAATAATGGGCTCATAAGACAGGATTCAGAAGGCAGGACTGGACGCTGAGGGCTGATGCCTTTCCCCACCTGTTATAATGGTGCGGCTCAGGTTCTGGTATTAGACTTTTCTGCTATAGAGCCTTCTCAGACTACTTTTAATCTCCCTGTTCCTCAGACTGTAGGTGAAGGGATTCAGCATGGGGGTCACAGTTGTATACATCACAGAGGAAATCACATTCTTCCCAGGAGAATGCACTACCGTGGACCCAAGATACATCCCAACGCTTGTTCCATAAAACAAACAGACGACTGACAGGTGAGAGCCGCAGGTGGAGAAGGCTTTATACCTCCCTCCTGATGATGGGATTCTCAGGATGGAGGAAACAATTTTATAATAAGAGAATAATATCACTGAGATGGGCATGAAACCAAATATGGCACCAACAAAATATGTGACTATGTTTTTGGTGAAGTTATCAGTACAGAGCAGTATAAGGATTTGAGCAGGTTCACAGAAGAAATTGGAAATTTCAACACTCTTCAAGTAAGCAAACTGTAAGACAATCAAACCGTGCAGTTGTGAATCCAAAAGACTGAACAAAAAAGATGTCAAAACTAAGAAGACACAGAGACGGGGGTTCATAATCAGCGGATAATTCAGTGGGTGACAGATGGCCACAAACCGGTCGTAGGCCATCACAGTCAGAAGCATGTCATCCATACTCCCAAAAATAATGAGCAGAGACATCTGTGTCATGCAGCCCACGTAGGAGATGATACTCTTTCGAGTTTGGATGTCCACAATCATTTTTGGGACTGTAGTGGTGATGAAAAAGATATCAGCCAAGGACAGGTTGGAGAGGAAGAAGTACATGGGGGTGTGGAGGTGGGAGTCAGAGCTGACCGCCAGGATGATGAGCAGGTTCCCGAGCACCGTGACCAGGTACATGGACAGGAAGAGGCCAAAGAGGACGGGCTGCAGGTCTGGGTCCTCTGAGAGTTTCATGAGATGGAATTCAAAGATGGCTGTTAGGTTTTGTGGATCTGTATTGCTCGGACACCTTTGGACAAAGAAAAAAAGATATACAAAAGAAAAAAACAAGCAGGAAATAGCACTTGGCATATATTTTGAACTCATGTAATCTGAATGAAATAAATCAGATCCAGAAAATTAAATGTTGCATGGCTTCTCTTACATGACAATCCTAAAATATAAATAATTTAAAGAGCAGAACAAAAGATATCTGGTAAGAAACAGGGAAGTAGAATTTTGCAGATGAGAAGGGGATCTAGGATGAAGACAATCAGGACAATTGGGGGAGCAAAGTGGATAAGTGGACTAAGATGCAGTATGCACAGCTACCAACTCCTCATGAGGAATGTGTTCATTATGTATCACAAACATGTAAAAGTGTACTGATGAAAAGATTTTCAAAATAAAAAAATACACACTTGTGTTCCACATATGTTCAGTAGTATTTCACTTGTAATAAATCAGACTTCTAAAAACCTCTTCCATGATTGGATTATTCTTTTCGACCTACACACACCTACTTTAGAAATACTCACTGAAGCAGGGTTAGGAGACCAAGAACATTGAAGACTAGAAGATCACCATGACAGTAAAATACAGCCTACTCTTTTAATAAAAGAGACAATAAGTAATACCCTTCTTTTAGAAAAATCATTTTGCAGAAATTGAAGGTGCAAATTTACAATTTTTTCTATCAAAACCAAGGCCCAATATTCCAATGCTTAGAATATTAATAAAACAGAATATTATTTAAAAGCTTGGCCTGCATTGTGTTAGTTCTAAATTAAAGTTAATGGTTTGCATTCATAACATATGTATTTTAATTTCCTCTAAGGAATTTTTTGTCATTCTTGGCTTTCTGGTTTCTTTCCTTTAGGGAAATAAGTTCTCGTTCAAATTATATTTTTCATTTAAAAGTATGTCATATGCAATTCCTATCCTTGGGTCTTGCAAATAACTTCAACTTTCTGTAAATATTGTTTAGATAAATATACATAATCTTTTGACTTCACGAACTACAAATTGACATTACTGTATGCTGTACAAGTTAAAGATTGAAAAGTGACAAGGTATTAAGAAATACTTTACATTTTTACAAATATAAATTTATTTCTATTGACTTCACAGTAACTTAGTAAGACATCTGTTCTGAGGTGAGATAGGTTTTTTTTTTTCCCCTCACTTCTATGTTCTTTAGTAACCCAACAGTATTCTTTTGTTATTTATCTGTTCACAAACTGTCTCCTCTATAGTGAAGCTACAGCGAGCTCCAGGGACAGTTACAAAGCACAGCTTTGAGTCTGCACCTTTGTACACTGAGTTAATAGATTTTCATGTCAATCTTTCTTGACACATGGATTGCATATCTTGTGTTTCAGCTAACTGAAGAGAGCTGAACTCACTACCTCTCACTTTGTTATAATTTAGAGACAATACAAGGCAGAAAAGCCTAGGAAATGATGGAAATACACTTTACAGTTTCATCTTTTGCAATATGGTGACAATTACCTTTGTCATACAGCTATTTTAAGAAAATTTCGAAGATTTTTAATTGCATAGATGAGATTTCCAATCCCATTAGCAATACATTTACTTGTGAATTATTAGCGTCCAGATACTGTGGCCTAAAGCCAAAATCAGTTCCATTAAACTATCTGTATGTGAGCTTCTTTGTCTTTTCTTACATAAATAGTGAGAACAACTATCTGAGACTAGATCCAGACATTTAGAAAAGAGTCTCTTAATGTTAACTGTCTTTACTGTCAATAAAATATTGACAAGTTTAAAGGTGGGCATTTTATAATATGCACCTCAAATCTAATATCTGATATTGATTTAGATTGCAATCTGTGAACTTTCTGTTCTTGGTATATCTGCATGCATCCATTCTTCCATACACCTTTCCCCCAAAGGAAGCTGCTGCTAGAAATTAAGGGTGGGAGTGGATTTTCCTGTCATTATTTACACATCAATATTGATTACTGTATCCCTAAAGACTTCTTGTAAGGGCTTATCTAAAAATACCTAAAGCTTGTCCAAATAGTATACAAAACAAGACCTAGTGCCCCTGCAACAGTTTGCTTTACATCAACATGTGGATTTCTCTGTATGAAGTACACACGCTTACTTCAACTGATTTAGATGCCAAATTACGTTACCTTAGGGAGTGCCATGATTTAATTTATCAGGTTAGTATTAGGGAAATTCTTTCAAAACTCTTGTGCTTCTTTGCATAGCACACACGTGTGAATTTCTCCTTCAAGAGGTGACTAGAGGATAGTTCTCTGACTTACAACAATTGATATACATTGAATTGTGCTATTTGTCACCTATATTTGTTTTCCCTATTTAAGAAATCAGTCATCATGAACCATGTCCTCTTATTCTTAATACACGCTATCAAATATATCTCCGTGGTCCATGTAATAATCCAAAAACAATTCAAAGAAAACTTCCATTCTATATTCAGAATACTATTTCCACTTGACTCTGGTAGAAGGGACAGTGCCCTGTGTTGGGAGTCAAGAAATAAACATTTTTGTGCCATACTATTGGCCTACTACCGTATATAGCATGTCCTCAAGTGTGTCCAACTTTCTGTGCTCATATTTTTTAACAGAAACAGGGAGAATAAGTCCCATCACTTCTATATGTGCTCCATAAACCCGAGCTGGAAACTGATAATTACGATTGTAAGGAGAATAACCCTCATTGGTACAACATTTGGCCCCTCAGGAAAGTCTGGGACTTTCCAAATATTTATCATTTTGTCTTTTTAAAAAAATGAAGAATTTTATCATTATGGCAATAGTGAGTATGTAGATGAACAGAGTTTCAAATGGCACTAGACCTTGGAGGATGAGAGGCTGTGAATGATCTTGGAATGTTCCCCAATTGGAGGCCAAAGTTTGGGCTTGTGTTTCTTTGCCTGTTATTCACCCATGAAAATCTCTGCTGTGCTTTTGAGTAATCGATTGATGTGGATGCAATTCAATGTGCTACAGGTTGAACACTTCCATGATGTAAACACAAACAACTTTAGAAAAAAATTCTCTATTTCTGTAGGACATTCCTTAAAGGGATGCAGATGCGGACAGAAAAACACCAACTATTTTTAAGACAGTGATTGTGGCTCATTTTTGTGAGCCCAGAAATCTCTGTATAACAGAAATTTTCACTTTTGATGTCCCCTTTGTGTAAAACTAGCTATAGGCTCTGGAGAATCAGAAATAAAAGAAAATGAGTCCTATCTGGATGTATGATATAATTATACAAAGACAAAAATAAAATGTCCTCTTATAGAAATAGCAAATCAAGAAATTTGTATCACATACTATTTTATATAATTGGTGTGAAGAATCTTAACAGTGTTTAATAATAAATATCTACATTTTATGTTGCTCTAATTTTACATATACATCACCCATGAAACCCATGTAGAGCACTCAGTACTTGTTTAGTCCTTACTCAGTGCAGTTTTCTGGACTAGAAATAGACACAGACATGCTAACAACCTGCCCTACATCACAGGAATAATGAGTGCAACCAGAAGAACTGAAAATTAAATGGTCATATACTGTGCCCAAGGCACTAAACACTTTTGGTACCCAACTCCAGAAGGATTTAAGCAGACATCCCAACATCTTAACCACAGATACATCTGAGGTAACTTTGTAAAACTCACTGTAGTTCTTTAAATAGCATGTACTTAAGACCTGACACTATGTCTCCTCTTGAGAGTATGCAAGCTAGTCACAAGCACGGAGAAGGATGTGGAAAGTTGCAAGAATGTCCTGGCATGGCAGCAAGGGAGAGATCTGGGCTGCACCAACATGTGCCTACATTTTTTTGTGATTTTTGCCTACAATCTATGTCTCTCCTTTCTATACTGGATGTGCCTGGTGCTACCCTCTGCTCTGCTTTGCAATACGCCAGGAAGCCAAAAACAAAAAGCATACCGAGCAATGGTCCTTTGCCAAAGTGACAAGGGTTTAAATGGCTGGTTGAGTCATCCAAGAGACAACTTTGCAAGATGCCCTGTGTCCATGACCACACAGGAATACAGGCATTTGTTGTATTCTAATAACTTAATACAGGTTACATGCAATGACAATGTCTTTCATTTTATGACAGAAGCTACGAAACACATTGATTAGTGCCTGGAACTTAGGAAATCCTCGGAAACAATGAGTTATATTATGGTTACTGTTATCCTCTTCATCTTTATCAATATCTTCGTAATCCTTTTGGAATGCTCAGGAAACAGTTTAGAAAGATATTTTCTGCTATTGTGGGTGATATATTAATCAATGGGAAAATCAATGTAAGTAGAAGACAAAATTCAAATGAGATTTCCGGTACTCCCCCTCCCCACTCCCACAATGCACCCAAGAAGGTAAGCCTCACATTCCTCACAGGCGAACTTTTTTATATTAATATCTTCCCATCTACCTACCCAAACTGTCCTGTTGTCCTGACCATGACTAAATACTACTCTCAAGAGTCCTCCTACATCTGTGGGCTCCCTCTGAACTTACTGGGTTATGCTGTTTCTCTGGTGGGTCGTCATCACAGACTGCAAATCCAAAGACCTCCCTATATCTGGTGCCTAATGAAAGCTGAGGCTCTGTCATCAGGAAGGATACAAATAAAATGTCAGCTAGGATCTTCCTGCTGTAGGCAACCATGGGGGAGGTGACTTATGTGTGGATCTCACTGGACTGGAGACATCAAACTAAAGGGCTTGAGACCCAATCTAATTACTGACTCTTACATAACCTTTAAGGGACAATGCACAAACTCATAATTAGCAAAATTGGTCTGTGATATCCGAATCTCTATGGACTGTCTGATACAGTCCATAGAAGAAGGAGGAGGAAGAAAAGGAAAAGGAGGAGAAGAAGGAGGAGGAAGGAAAAAGAATGCCTGTGGGTTTTAGGTTCATCCTCTCTTCAGGCCATGCTCATTTGTATAGCTCATCTCTGAAGGTCCATTTCTCTCTATTTACATTTTTATTGCATTAAAATATATGAAAGAAAATCCTTACCACTTTAACCATATCAGATACACATTTCAATGTCATTAACTATATTCACACTGTTGTGAAAATATCAGTATCATATATACACTCAAGAACTTTTTATTTTCCAAATTTAAAAATTGATACTCACTTTTAAAATTATGTGTTCATTCCACCACTCAAGCTAGACAAACACCATTTCACTTTGAAAAATTATAAGAAAGTAAAGCCATGAAGTTTCAAAAATAATGTGACCAAGGTGCTAGGATTTAGAAGTTCAGATGTCATGTGGTTAACTAATATTTTAAATTATACTTAATTAGCATAGGTTAATATTACACATTTTTCATATTTTAACAAATTATAATTCCTTCCCCCCTTCTTTCTTTCCTCCCTGGTTCAACGCTGACATTTCTTTGTTGATGTTTTTGTCTGGTTGACTATTTGTGATAGTTGGGTATTCAAGTCCACTACTGTTACTGCATTGATGTTTCTCTGATACTTTATGTCCAGTAGTATTTGATTTATTAAAATTAGGTGCACTGGCATTCATGTACTTACAGTTATTATCACTTCTTGTTGAACTGTTTCCCTTACTAGGATGTAGTGACTTTCCTTGTCTAAAGTTGGTATAGCTACTCCTGCTTGCATTTGGGATCCTGTATCATTTCCCATCCTTTGACTTTTATTCTATTTATTTTATGGATGAGATATGACTTTTGCATACAGTATACAGTTACGTTTTGTTGTTTTGATCCAATCTACCAATCTGTGTCTCTTGATTGTGGCGTTCAGATCATCGACATTGAGAGCTACTGATAAAACGTATTGACCGAACCCTGATAGTGCTTATTTTTTGGTTGCTTATTCCTTAGTTCCCTCCCTTTTCTTAATTACTCCCTTTCTAGATGTATTCTTTCCTTGGAGTTCGTTGGTGTTGATGGTCACATCGTCTCTAATAGTTCTCTGAGTCTTTTCTATAGTGTTGGTTTGATGGTCGTGAATGTCTTAAAGTGCTCTTTGCAATGGAAAATATTTTTTCATCAGTTTTTAAAGATAGTTTTGTAGGACGCATTAATCTGTATTAAAAGTTGTTTGCTTTTAGAGCTTGAAAAATTTGACTCCAAGCTCTTCTGGCCTTCAAGGTTTGTGTTGAGAACTCTGCTGTAATTCTGATAGACTTGGCTTACTAAGGTAGTTAATGCTTTTTCTCTAACAGGTTTTATAATGCTCCCCCTGGGGTGGATTTCTGAAATGTTAACCACGGTGTATCATGGAGAAATTCTTTTCTGATTATGGTTATTTCATGTTCTATATGCCTCGTTTGCCTGAAAGTTGAATTCTTTCCCTAGATTTGAAATTTGTTCTTGCTATGATTTCATTAATCAAATTTTTATATTTTTTGTGCTGTATTCCAATCTCTCCTGTGTGTGTGTGTGTGTGTCCCTCCTATCAGTTGTATTTATACCACAGTCTGAATTCAATCAGTGTCCTTTCCCCCTAATGTGAAGAAACGGAGAAACTTTTTGAAGGGATGGGCTGCTGGGCCTGTGCGACATCCAAGTTAGGGCAAGCATGACAGCATCCTTTAATATCATGTTTTAGTGGTGAATACATTTGAAATCCTTCCTTCGTTTGGTTATTATTTACTAATTTACTATGCATCATTTATATCCTAAATCCATTCTATAAATCAAGTTAATAAGAAACGACGGGGGACTTCTATAACAAAAACTTGATAGTATTACACTTTTGTAGTTCTGATTTATGTTCTTCTGTATTACTTATCTGCAATTTGGGAATAGATGCACTGGAGATTTATGCTTCTCTTTCTTTCTGTTTCTTTTTTGTCTTTTATGGAAAGGGCCCCAATTTTAAGTCTTCTATTGAATTTGTCTATGTTGGCACAATATAAACTACTGATAGTTCCACAGTCATTTGGCAGCTCTCTGCTTTCCTGAAATGTTTCAGGTTATTTAACAAGACTGAAGTCCAGGTGTCCTGGTCAGTCCTCGGATGGCTTCATGGAGAGAGGGTGTGGTTAAGCTGGCTCATGGGCAAGATCCAGGTTCAGGAAGGATTATAGTCAGAGAACATCCTCAGTTTATTTCACAGCCCTGCACCTTTCATACAGCTTAAATCTTTCTTGCTACAACTTTCTGTTTTTTCACATTGGGGCCAAAAACACATGCTGGAGAAAAGACAGTCTCTCTAACAAACAGGGCTGGACAACTGAATATCCACATGCAGAAGGCTGGAACTAGGTCTCTACCATTCATTCGATTAATAGCTAATCAAAATTGATCAAAGCCCTCTACATAAAATTGTAAACAACTGAAGCCATAGGCACAGGGAAAGACTTTTGGGACAGGACCCCAATAGCACAAGAATAATATCAAGAATTGACAAATGAGACTATAACAAAATCAAAAGCTTTTGCACAGTGAAGAAAACAGAACAAAGAAAGTCTCTTCAGCTACTCGTATGATATAGCATTAACATCTAGACTATATAAGAAACTTAGAAAAACATAACAAGAAAAGACAGGTAGCAAAATCAGAAATCGACAAGTAAATTGAACAGAGAATTCCTAAAAGAAGAAGTACAAATGGACAATAAATAGTATATGAAAAAATGCTCTTTTAAGCCATCAGGTAAATTCAAATTAAAGTTACATTGGGATTCCATCTGATCCCAGTTACAATGACTATTATTAAGAATAGAAAAAGTAATAAATACTGACAAGGGTACATGCAAAAAGAACCCTCTTACATAGTTTATAGGAATTTAAACTAGTACAAGTACTATAGACATTAATATAGAGCTTTTTAAAAATGAAATTTAGAAATACTATTTGGTCTAGCTATAACTTTTCTGGGTATATTCACAAAAGAATTAAAGACAGCATACTGTAGTGATATATGCATAGCAATATTTTTAGTGGTGCAACTCACAATAAACTTTAGAGGCAGACTAGATGCCTGTTAACAGATGAATGGATTAAAAATTTAGTGTACATACACAATGTAATTTTATCCAGCCACAAAGAAGAATGGACTCATGTCATTTGAGGAAAATGGACAGAAAAGGAGATCATCACATTAAGCAAAATAAGCCAGAATCAGTAATTAAATGTTTTATATGAGCAATCAGAGAATAAATAAATAAAATAAAGAAGACATGACAAGAAACCAGGCGTAATCTTTTGGAGATGAGGAAGGAGATTAGGAGTAAGATAGAGGAAAGGGAGGGGGAATAATGGGATCTATATGATCATGGTATGTTATATTCATGTGCCAATTTCCTAAAACGAACCTCACCATTCTGCATTACTAAGGTACACCAATAAATAAGAAATAATATGGCACACAGTGGAGTATCATTGTCATAAATATGAATGACATTATGTCAATTGCAAAAAAGATAGATGGATTTATAGACCATCATTTTAGGCAAAATAAGCCAGTCTCAAAAGATAAATATTGCATGCTTTCTCTTATGTAAGCAATATAAAATTAAATAATAAAATAAAGATAAAAGCAAACTAGAAGGTAGACTTTTGGAGGTGAAGGGGGATCAGAGTAAGGGGAGAATATGAAAAAAGGGTAAGAAGGAAAGAAAGAAATTATACTTCTGTGCCAATATAGCATAATACATCTCATTATTTGAACTATGAATATGCATCAATAAAACAGCTACTCTAATGACAAGCTGCAGGCTGTTGAAAGATAATCCAGTTGAAAGTGATATTTGTAGAAAATCATGCTGCCTATTCCTATGATAATCTCAATTCTTTCTCATGCATTGGAGATTGATTCCTTTAAGAAGAAGAACAAAACATTAACTGAAGCTTTTTAAAAAATCCTCATAATTACATCCATTTAAATCTGAATTCGTGATGAGACCCAGGGACAAGTATTTTTAATTTCTGTAGTGCATTCCCCTGAAAGCCAACCCTGAGAATCAGTGATACAGCCCATGGACATAAATGACTTGGGTGCCATTTTTGAAGAAAATATATATAAACTTTGTAAAAGGATTTAATCTTTAAATAGAGAGAAAGTTTAGCATTTCATGCGGAGGCCAGAGTCATCTCGCAAAAACTATGTAGGCTGCCAGATTGTGTTGATTTAGTCATAAGGTTGTGATTTTAAAAGTTTCAGAATACTCAGACAATTCATTAAAAATAAACCAAAGGAATCAATATTAAGATACAATACAGAGCATAAAATAAAAGCTGTGAATTCATAAGAATAATGTAACAAAGGAGGTAGAATTTGCAGGTCTGGATGAAGGAATTTCATAACACAAACTACGAAAAGAATGGTAGAGATGGTGAGACTACAGTGTTCTGCTCTGCAGCCTCCTCAAGGCACTTTTAATGTCCCTGTTCCTCAGGCTGTACATGAAGACATTCAGCATGGAGGTGACCACGGTGCACAGAACTGAGGCCATCACACTGTTTCTGGGAGACTGTAATAGAGCAGAGTCAAGGTACACGCCAACGGCTGTTCCATAAAATAAGCAAACCACTGTCAGGTGAGACCTGCAGGTGGAAAAGGCTTTGTATTTCCCCCTGATGATGAGACCTTCAGGAGGGAGGAAACAATTTTATAGTAAGAGAAAAAGATCCCTGAGAGAGGAAAAAAACACACATGGTACCACCCAAATACATGACTGCGTTTTTGGTAATGTATCAGAACAGGCAAGGTTAAGAATTTGAGAAGGTTCACAGAAGAAATTGGCCATTTCCACATCCTTTAAGTAGGCAAAGTGTAAAGCAATAACATTTGTAGCTGAGAATTCAAAAGGCTACAGAAGAAAAACACCAAAACCAAGAAAACACAAGGGGAGGGGTGCAGTTCATAATGATGTGGTATTGCAGGGGGTGACAGATGGCCACAAACCGGTCATAGGCCATCGCAGTCAGGAGCATGTCATCCATGCACCCAGAAATGACAAAAAGAGACATCTGGGTGAGGCAGCCCTCATAGGAGATGACTTTGCTTTGAGTTTGTATGTCCACAGGGGACCTTGGGACTATGGTAGAGATGAAACAGATATCAGCCAAGGACAGGTTGGAGAGGAAGAAGTACATGGGGGTGTGGAGGTGGGAGTCAGAGCTGATGGCCAGGATGATGAGCAGATTCCTGAGCACCGTGACCAGGTACATGGTCAGGAAGAGTCCCAAAGGCACAGTCTGCAGGTCTGGGACTTCTGAGAGTCCCATGAGATGAAATTCGGAGACACATGTTACATTTGTTTGCTTCTGTATTGCTTGGGCACCTTTTGCAGCAGAAAAGAGCGTTGAAAAAAGTTCTCATACAGTGATACAAATTGCTTTGACTTTGAATACTTAAAACACTGTGCAAGAGATAGAAATTCGTCACATGAACACTGAATTAGTACAATACCTTATAATTAGTAAACATTGTTATGTGTCATTTATCTCCCAGATGTTTTTCAAGTTTGTCATGTTTTGAAGGCAGCTTCACTTTGTTATTAGGTTTTCACTCAAATTTTATTCATAATTATAAATTTATTTATTATATAATTTCTATCCTTAAATTTGGATGAGTGAAATCTTGGAAAATATGTTAAAGTTAAATGCACAAAAACAACGTCATCATTGATCATAAATGGTGCACTACACCAGATAATAATTAGACAGTAATAACTCGCTAAGAAACACTTTTGACATTTTAAAAAATTTTCTTCAGGTCTACTTGTACCAATCCCATGGAATTTCAGGAAAATAAACAGTGAGGAAGGCAATGCTTTTTTTCCCCCCATCTATATGGGAAAAGAATGGTACAGAAATATTGCCTCATTGTTTTGTTGATATTAAACCTTCTTATGTATTGTTGGGGACATTAGCACCAGGGAAAAACTAAAAACACAAGTTTTCATCTTAACCTTCCTGTACAATTTAATAAATATTTACTATACATGGATTGCAATTCTCTTAGCTACTTTCAGGCAAGTTGTGTTTGTTACTTGATCAATTTACACTAGGATTTAACTGGGAAAAATGCAGCAGAGGAAAGCACAGAAAATAATTCCAACATACCTGAACAGTGGTAAAATGGAGACAATAACTACCTAGCTTACAGTGTGATTGCAAACATTATTTTGATTTTTAAATTGCCCAAAGTAGTTGATATCAGTCTTTTTTTTTTAATAAAAGCATTTACCTGTAAGTTTTTAAAAATATGCAGAATTCTGGCCTGGGGCAAAACACAATTTTGTCTGGGTATCTGCATATGAATTTATCAGTGGTCCTTTTCTACTCCAGGGTTGGGAACCAATAACTCTTTTTTGGGGGGAACCAATAACTTTGAATATTGCATGAGACTTAGTGTGTTGCTCATTAGTATTATCCATAATTATGGTGCCTACTACCCACTAACCATATATTTGAAATAAATATTCAGTAATATAGTCTTTGGAACTAACATGATGGAGGACTCTGCATTATCAGCTATGAGATTTGAGATCTTGTTATCTCTACACAGGTCCATTCCTCCTCCACACATGATTGTAATCACTGTTTCCTAAAGAGCTGCTCCCATGAACACAGTAGGTATGTTTTAATGTCTATATATCCATTTCAAAACTAAGTGCAATCCACAGCAGTTTTCCTTAAGTCTGCCCTACTAAGCATTTAAAACCCATCTAATTTGGCAACAATATAACTATATCTAGTTTCCTGAAATGTACCAGATTACCTTGACGTTTGAGGTTTTTATGGGATGTACCTACATATACTTCAAATGGTTTAAGTGATGCACAGCATGACTCAAGGGGGGAAATATCATTTAAATGGTGATTGTATTATTTCAACGGTCTTTTAAAAAATCTTTCTGTCTCTCTTCATATCACAGAAATGAAAACACCAGACCATATGTGGGTGGAGAAGCATATGTAGGTAAATTCCAACGATTGATGCATTTTCTCTTTTATTATTAATCACCTATCTTTTTGTGTCAAAAATCAATCCTTGTACAACACAACTGAGAATGGATATACTCTCAAAAAATCACTGACAAATATATCTCATAATAATCCTTGTGTGATTAGTGATCAAGGAATTTCATTTTGTGTTGTGAGCAATATCCCAATTTTCCTCCAGTACATGGGAAGTTCCCCTGGTTAGAGATACAGAAAATCAACATTTTAGTTTCGTGCAGTTGACTTTACTCCATAAGGTGAACATGTATAAATCTCTCCACCTCTCTAGGTTCATGCTGCTTAATGGAAACAGAAAGAAAAACACGTATTTCCACAACATGTGTGGTAGGTAAGAATCACCTGGAATTTAAAAAATACTTTGTCATTTCATTGTTTCTCAATACATAATTCCATTATTATCAAAAAGGTGGCTTTATTGATGAAATCAATGACAAGGTCCATTGAAGCCCGGACTGATGGGACTCAGCTCAAGATGTGAATCAGCGCAAGGGTCGAGGTTAATTGTTCTCTCGTCTTCCTGACTCTATGAATGTCACTGTCATGATCTTAATTGCACAGTGGAGATGATCTTAAATGAAATGTCAGGGCCCATGAAACAGACACAGATGAGAGTTATTGATTATTTTTTGCCTTTGTTCTCTCAGACTTTTCTAAAAAAGATGAAAGTTCAGAAAGAAAAGTACCACATCTTTTGAAGCCACAGATAACTACCCTTTTTTGGAGGGGGTGGTGTGCTGGGGATTGAACTCACGGCCTTGGGCTTGCTAGGCAAGCACTCTACCACTTGAGCTAAATCCCCAACCCCAGATAATTGCTATTTTTGTAAACCAAAGAAGGACATTTAACAGAGTATTTTTTTTTCTTTAAGGTTCTTCCTCTATATCAAAAAATATGTGGGCTCTGAGGAATTGGAAATGATCATTTACTCATTCATCTCCGAATACAAAACATATACTTATGAAAGGAGAAAAATGTTCTACTTCAGAAATAGAAAATAGTATCTTCTAAGATATTTAAGGTGAATGGTAGGAGAATTAACATTATCATTGTTAATAATAATATCTCAATTATATCTTCCCCATTAATATGTGATAGATGTATGTCTGTCATATATTAACGACATATGAAGTACCCATATCTGTCTATGTCTTCCTCAACTCAGCTGTCAACTGGAAATCAACTCATGAAAATGCTGAGTCTCAGAGATGCTAAAACCCGCCCAATGTCCAAGAAACAGGAAGTAGAGCAAACAACATTTAAAACTGAGTTGTAAGACTCTGGCTCTGTCCACCGATCTTCACCATTTCATACACATGTGCAGGCTGTAAGAAGATGCCCAGGTTTTTAGGGACACATCTGTCTGAGGTACATTTTTGAACTCTGGCCAGTTCCCGAGTAGGAATGAAATCCACTTCTGCATGTTGATTGCATGTTTTCCGTTGAGATCAAGTGGGCAGATTACAAGAATGAAGAATGATGTGCACTTTTATAACTTAATCTTGGTATGGAAGGAGCTGAGTGCTGAACTGTCCCGTGCCTGCTCTTTCTGTGCCCCTTGCCAGTGATCTGTATCTCTCTTTCTTCTATTGGATCAGCAGATGCCATTTGTTGCTCCACTCTGCACCTTCCAAGAACTCACACGAAGGGAAGAGCAACAAGTGATGGGGAAATGACATGTCTTGGACTGTTAAGGGGAAAACTTTCCAACGGTCTCCTGACAGGATAGTTTGTGTCTGTATTCACACCAACCAATTCAAGCATATTTTTACTTTTATTTACCTAATAAGGTGCCATAAATACATAAAATATAATCCTCTTCTCGTTTGGAGTTGAGGAAGACTGTGCTTATGAAATGAGATGAG
>PVJO010025478.1:0-22685 GCA_004026905.1 Hystrix cristata
GCAGGAAATTTATTGAAGGAGAGAAAGAGAGCTCCTGAGAGACAGGAGGAGACCTGAGTGGGTTGCCCGTAGTTTTAGTTTTTTGAGGAATCTTAATACTGATTTCCATATTAGTTGTACCAACTTAAACTCCCACCCACAGTGGAGAAGGGTTCTTTTTTCCCCACTACATTGACAGCATTTGGTTTTGGTTGATATCTTGAGGATAGCCATTCTTTCTGGAGTGAGATGGAACTTCAGTGTTGTGCTACTTTGCATTTCTTGAATGACCAGTGATGTTAAAAATTTTTTCATATATTTATTTGCTGTTGGTACTTCTTCATCTGAGAATTGTCTATTCATTTCAGATGCCCATTTTTGGATTGGGTCTTTAAATTTGGGGGATCTGATTTTTTTTGTGTTCTTTACATATTCTAGATATTAGTCCTTTGTCTGAGGAATAGCTGGAAAAGACATTTCCCATTTGTGAATTGTCTTTTCACTTTGTTGGTGATCTCTTACTTGCCCATTTTTTGATAGAGTGTTTTATTTTTGGGGGGGTGTCTAGTTTCTTTGAATCATTTATGTACTCTAGATATTAGTTCTTTGAGGAACAGCTGATGAATTTTTTCCATTTGTTAGGCTGTCTTTTCAATCTGTTGGTTGTCCTTTTGATGAACAGAGCCTTTTAATGTTATATGGTCCCATTTTTTGATTTATGATGCTATTTTCTGTGCAACCAAGATTCTGTTCAGTAAGTCCTTGTTTGTGCCTGTGACATCAAGAGTTTTACATGTTTATCTTCCATCAGTGAGATTATTTTTGTTTTAATATTTACATCTTTGATCCAGTTTGTTTTTAGATTAATATATGGTAAGAAATGGGTCTAGATACACTCTTCTCCATGTGCATAGCCAGTTTTTCCAGCATCATTTATTAAAGAGTCTATCTTTCCTCTAATATGTTTTTTGGCTCCTTTGTCAAAGTTCAAATGGTCAAATGTACCTGAGGTTGTTTCTTTAGCTCCTATTCTGTTCCACCAATCCCCATGCCTGTTTCTGTGCCAGTACCATGCTGTTAATATCACTGTAGCTTTGTAGTATATCTTCAAGTCTGAGCTTCTGATGCCTCCCATTTTTCTTTTGCTACCCAGAATTTCTTTTACTTTTCTGGTCTCTTCTTGTTCCACATGAATTTTAGAATTGTTTCCTCCACTTCTGTGAAGAATGCTGTGTGTATTTTCACTCAGAGTCCATTAAATCTGTGTTTCAGTTTTAGAAGTATAGCCATTTTGATTATATTGGTTCTGCTTATCAAGGAATGAGGGGGATTTTTTCCATTTGTTAATGTCTTCCTCAATTTTCTTCTTCAGAGCAGTGTGGTTTTTGTTGTAGAACTCTTTCATTTCTTTAGTTAAATTCCAAAGTATTTAATTTTTCTTGGTGCTATCATGAGTGGTATTTTTTCCTAATTTCTTTCTCAGTGGATTCATTATTGGTATACAGAAACATTGTTGATTTTTGCATGTTAATTTTGTATCTTGCTACATCACTGAATTTGATTATCAATTCTAGAAGTCTTTTGGTGGAATTTTTTGGGTCTTCCATGTAGAGGGTCATGGCGTTGGCAAATAATAATTTGACTCTTTCCTATGAATATTCCTTTTATGTCTTTTTCTAGCCTAATTGCTCTTGCTAATATTTCAAGTGTTATGTTAAGCAGGAATGTGACAGTGGACATCCTTATTTTATTCCCAATATTAGAGGGAAAACTTTCAGATTTTCCCCATTTATTATAATGTTGTTAGTAGTTTTATCATAAATTTTTTTATCAGGTTGAGATAGGGTCTTTCTATACTTATTTTCCTCAATTTTTAAAGTCATGAATGAATGTTGGATTTTGTCAAAGGCTTTTTTTGTGTCTACTTAGATAAGCTTGTGTGGTTTTTTTTGTCTTCTGCTTATGTGATATAATACATTTATTGGTTTGCATATGTTGAACCATCTGTGCATCTCTCTACTGAAATCTTCTTGCTTAAAAAGATCATAATCTTTCTCATGACTTGTTGCATTTTGTCTGCCCGTATCTTATTGAGGATTTTTGTATCTATATTCATTAAACAGATTGTTCTATAGTTCTGTTTTTAGGTGGAACTCTTATCTTGTTTTGGATTCACTATAATTCTAGCTTCCAGGAAAGACTTTGGGAATACTTCTTCCCTTTCAAGGACTTGAGGTGTATTGGTGTTAGATGTTCCCTGAAGTTTCTTAGAATTCATCTTTGAATCCATCCAAACCTGATTTTTTTCTTAGTTGGTAATTTTTTTTATTAATGCTTCAATTTCATTGCTATTTATTGGATTATTTAATTTTATGTATTTCCAATTAAGTGTTGGTAATACATAAGTGTCTAGGATTGTAACCATTTCCTCTGAATTCTCCAGTTTATTGGCATACAAATTTGTGTAGTTGTTGTAAATAATCTTGATTTTGGCAGTGCCATGGTTCCAACTTATTCATTTCTTATTTCCTTGATTTGGATTTTGTTTGTCCTTTTTTGGTTTGATTGGTAAATGTTTTGTGTAGTTAATTGCTTTGAAGAACCAACTCCTTTATTCATTCATTCTTTGTATTTTTTTTGTCCTCAATTTTATTGATTTCTGAACTGATATTTACAATTTCCTTCCTCGTACTAGGTTTGTTTTTGGATTTTTCTTGTTTTGCTAAGACCTTTTGGTGCATCATTAGGTTATTTATTTGGGCTCATTCTGTTTTTGTGATGTGGGCATTCACAGCTGCAAACTTACCTCTTAGGATTGCTTTCATTTTGTGCCATAAGTTATGGTATATTATACTGCCATTATCTTTTGATTCTAGGAACTATCTAATTTGTTCCTTGATTTCATCAGTAACCAATTGTTATTTATGAGTGTATTGTTTAATTTCCGTGCATTTGCATAGTTTCTGTGTTTTCTAATTTCATTGTACTATAATCTGATAATATGCATTTTATGATTTCCATTCTTTGCCTTTACTTAAGATTACTCTATTGGCTATTATGTAGTGTATTTTAGAGAAAGTTCCATGTGTTGCTGAGAAGAATGTGTATTCTGCTCTTGTTGGGTGGAACACACTGTAGATATCTATTAAGTCCACATGTTCAAAGGTTCTTTCAACTGTGGTACTTTTTGTTGATTTTTTTTTTGTCTAGTTGATCTGTATGTGTATTTATGATAGTGGGGTATACAGGAACCCAACTATAATTATGCTTTTGTGTATCTGATATATTTTCTCCAGTAGTACTTGTTTTATGAAGTGGGGTATGCTTTTGTTCAGTACATGTAAGTAAATAATTGTCGTTTCTTCCTGTTGAATGTTCCCTTAAGCAATGGGTAGAGACCTTCTTTGCCTCTTTTGATTAGTTTTGGCTTTAAGTCTACTTCTGCTGAATGTAGAATAAGTACACTTGCTTTTTGGTGTTTGTTCCTGTTGCATGAATTATTGTTTTCCATCATTTGATGTATTCTGGTGCTTTTTTCACATTTATTGAAGCAGTCATCATGTCCAGTCTTTACTGACTTACCTTGGCAGACATATTTTTGTTAGTGAGACTGACTGGAAATTCTGAGGCTCCTGAGATGTGCCTGCTCCACACAACTTGTTCCCTGTTAGGCAGGGAACTCTTAAGATTGTATGCCTTCTCAAGATTCTCCATAAGTAGGAGAAGTGCCAAAATATTCTTATTTGTTTCTCTAAAATGTGCTCTGAAATGCTTAGTTTTGCGTGCCTACTCTTAATCTTGCAGAGCTGGGCTGACTGCACTCATTTGCAATCTTCAGAGGTTCATGGTTTTTTCCTGCATGAGTAATGTGTGGGAAGCTGACCACAGGGCAGGAGTGAGGTATGGGGACCGTTTCTGGGTACGTATGGGTCAATTAGGAGTATTGTATAGCTGAGGCATGCCAAACCTCCACCAAATAGGCCACTTCATGTAGTCTACAAATTGGTAGAATCTGTGGCCCATTTTCAAGTTCAGAACTCTGATTGTTTTGATTCCCCATTTATGTTCACTGATCCTGCCATCTCTGAACCACTGAGATGTGCTGATACCCTGATCGTTTGGGGTGGTGCAAGAATGTGGTGAGCAGGATCTCAAAATGTTTGGCAAAGCCAAGCTATCACTATGTTATTACTCTCTCCTGTCAGAGATATTGTGGCTTGAGGGGTTCCCTCTTTTTACCGAGCTGTGCTGCCTTGGGGTTGGGTGAGCACAGGTAAAGTGGAACTATTTTTCTCACCCTTCACTGAATTCCTAAACTCCCACATAAATACTCTTGTCTGTGAGTAGTTATCAAAATTGATGTTTCCACATGGAGATGATGGTAGAAAGCTATTATTCTGCCATCTTGCTGACATCCTCTCTACAATGTACAATTTAATAGTTCAATTCCTATTCCATTATCACACCAATTCTTTATTCCCATGGAAAACCTAAGTCCCCAAATACATACAATTATTTTTCTTTTCATTCTTTTTAGTCTCTTCCCAGAAAGATTTTATTCAAGTGCCTCTGGAGAGCCCATTAGCACTTAAGAGTTTTTTAAGGTCTAACCAGTTTCATCAGACTAGGTAGGGAACATATGCAAACACAAGGCCAAAGCCCCAGCTAACACTATTAGTGGGTATAGGTTTACCCGAGAAGGATTTTGCATTGTAAATACTACCTGAAAACCAAATGTAGCAATGTGTGGGTTAGTCAAGTATTTAATATTTACAGAAGACATCCAGATGTCATCTTGTCCCACTTTACCTTGTTCCAAACCTGCTCTCACACTCTGAGCAATAGTCATGTTTAAGTGCTTGTGACTCTCCCATTGTGCCCAAATGCCAAAAACTTTTATAACTTTATTCCTGAATATGTATCTTTTGACTGTTCTTCCATTTTTCAGTCTTTTTGGAGAACATTTACAGGTCTTTTAAAACCCTGAGCATTGTTCATTTTTTTTTTTGCATTGTTCATTCTTGACTTCTCCCCATCCTCCAGATAGAGTTAACTGTTCCCTGCTGAGTCCTCAGTGCACTCTGTACATCTATGTTTCTCTCTCTTGCCACCCTTGCAGGATACAGATGACATATTGATACTGAAAATATGAAGAGTTTATGACCAGCACTAAGTACAAACATGGGCAGTAAGTAGAAAAACCACCAAGGACCGATAGTGCAATAGTGTGGATCTAGCAGTGGCCGAGTGCATTGCCATCTCTGTTCTTGACTGAGAGACAGAGGATACACAGAGAGAACTGTCTGATAGGACCTGAGACCTTTGGTTGAGAAACTCCCTTGTTCTTGGTCTGTGGTGAGGCAGAACATCATGACAGGGAGCATGTGGTGATGCAAAGCTGCTCACCTAATGGCAGTCAGAAAAAAGGGAGGGGGAAAGGACAAGATATAGCCCTCGAGGATACACCCCCAAGGACTTAATTCCTTCAACTAGATCCTATCTCCTAATTTTGTGTCATGTCCCAGTAGCCCATTAAATTATGAATGCATTGGTGGCATAACCCATTTTTGGGATCAGAGCTCTCAGGATCTGATCACCTCCCAAAGGCCCCATCTCAACACTGCTGCACTGGGGACCAAGACTTCAGCATACAAGGCTTTGGGGAACATTTTGTATCCAAACCACAACAACTCTTAAATTTGAATTAGATTAATATGTCTTAAGAAGCCTATTGTGGTGTATATTGCAGTTACCTGGAGCCTGTCCTGTAAGTCAGGGATTAGTGGAATGTCATAAACTTTGCAATCTAGTAGATGTATTTTGCTGTTTGTAATAGGGAGCTTGAGTCCTGGTGGGGACAAGAGAGTGAATAAACTCCTGCTCTTTTACCACTGAATTCTTCAGTGACTTTGATTTTAGGCACTTTTGTAGAATCCCAGCCAGAGAGGTCGTACCATATTTAAATTTAATTTTTGTTTCCATCAATGTTATATATGCTTAAATAAAAATTGTTCTTGGATAGGCAGAATCAATATAGTCAAAATGGCCACACTTCCAAAATTGTTATATAGGTTCAATGTAATCTCAATCAAAATACCAATAACATTCTTTACAGACCCGGGGAAAGCAATCCTAAAGTTTATTTCGAATCAGAAGAGATCTAGAATAGCAAAAGCAATTCTGGGCAACAATAGCAGTGTAGGGGGCCTCACAATTCCAAACTTCAAGTTATACTACAAAGCTAAAGTGATAAAAATAGCATGGTATTGAAAAAAAAAACAAACAGACTTGTGAATCAATGGAATAGAAAAGAAGCTACAGAAACAACCCCAGGCACGTTAACTATGCTATCTTTGACAAAGAGGCAAGTCCCTTTGCTGGAGGAAAGAGAGCCTCTAAATAATTGTGCTGAGAAAACTGGCTATCCACATGCCAAAGGTTGAACCCAGACCTATGTCTCTCACTATGTACTAAACTAAAATCAAAATGGGTCAAAGATCTAAAGAGTAGAACAGAAACCTTTAGTCTGATGGAAAACAAAATAGGTAAAACTCTTTAAGACATAGGTGTAGGCAAAGATTTTCTGAACAAAACCCCAGTTGCTCAAGAAATAATAACAAGACCCAACAAAAGGGATCACATCAAATTTAAAAGCTTCTGCACAGCAAAGGAAACCATCAACAGAGCGAAGAGACGATGTACAGAATGGGAAAAAGTTTTGCCATTGTCTGAGCTACTCCTCAGACCAAGGACTAATAGCTATATAATAGGATATATAAGGATATATAAAGAACTCAAAAAAATTAGACTGCCCAAATTAAAAAACCCAGTTAAAAAGGGCATCTGAAATGGATAGACACTTCTGATGAAGAAATACAAATGGCCAATAAATACATGAAAAAATGTTCAACATTGCTGGCCATTTGCGAAATGTAAATTAAAACCACAGTGAGATTTCATCTCCACAAAGAGTGGTTACCATCAAAGAATCAACCAATAATACTGGCGAGGGAAAAAGGAACACTTCTTTGCTGTTTCTGGGACTGTAAACTAATACAACCACTATGGAAAGCAGTATGGAGATTCTCAAAAAATTAAAAATAGAAATTCCATTTGATCCAGCTATTCCCCTTCTAGGTATCTTCCCAAAAGGGTTAAGGACATCATACCACAATGATCCATGCATACCCATGTTTATAGCAGCACAATTCATAATAGCTAAATCTTGGAAACAGCCTATGTGCCCATCAACAGATGAATAGATAAAGAAAATGTGGTATTTATATCCAACAGAGTATTACTCTTCCAAAAGAAGGATAAACTTGAGTTATTTGTAGGAAAATGGATGTACTTTGAGACCATAATATCAAGTGAAGTAACTCAGACACACAAGCTTAAATATCACATGGTTTCTCTTCCATGAAAAACGTAATACATATATAAAGTATGCAATAAAAGAAAGATAATAGGAAAAAAGAGATAGGAAAAAAAGTATTGTAATCCATTGCAGACAATGTGTCTGAAAGTGTATTTTGACTTAGTACGATTGTCTTACGTGTTTTATATGTTCCTTGGCCTATTGGTCTGGTTTTTAAATGTATATATGATATTTAACTTTATAAATTCTTATAAATAAATTCATCTGATGCTAGAAAAAGAAAAAGGGGTGGAAAGAAGGGGAAAAAAGAGTTGAAATGTGCTACGTACATGCGCCAATTCCCTACAGTGAATGTAATCATTTTGTATTGCAAACATGTACTAATAAAAGTAAAAAGAAAAAAATTTAGAGTGCTTGAAGGGTTAAATAACAAATCTTGTAAATAATCAGTTGCCTGATCTCCATCCATTTCATATTCTTCAGAAATTTTTAAAAATTCATCTCCAGATCCTTAAACAATATTTTTATGTTGCTACTTTTAGACTTTTTGAATTTTAGGCATCTTTTGATTTCTTACTATGGAAATTGAGACTTTTACTCCCTCAACTCTGCTCACATCACACACGTACATTTTCAGTCCTTTATTCTATCAATATCTGGTGCATATGTGATTATAATCAAGTAAAATTATTCACGTGAGTCATTTTTATAATGTGAATAAATATTTCCCTTTCTGTATACAACTTTTTATTTTCCATGAAGGTTATTTTCTCTTTTCTTTATTTTGTTTTGGATTTGTTTTGGAGGTTTCCAATTTATCTTCATTTCCCTTTAGTTGTATAAATTTTCTTTAAATATGTTCAGTGACATTAAGTAGTTTTGCCTTCCTAATCAAGTCTCCCCAAAAGTTCTATCCTGACTCACTATGGGGTAGTTGCTTCCTGGGCCTGTTTTATAGCTTTTATATTATTATAAGTTCATTTTACCACAGTCCCAATGATTCCACTTACTTTCTTATTGGGTCCTACATTTTCTGAGACCCATATCTTTCTTGGTTTATTGTCTTGTTTTGGTGGAGTTCATCTTTCAAAAACTTCTGGTGGAAAGGTATATGTAAAATATTTAATTACTGAATTTTGTTAACCCCTGAAAAGTAGTCCTTCACACTTAATTGAGCCTTTTGTAGATTGAGTTTCAGGTTGGAAATAATACTTAAGTCATTGTTAAACTGTTTTTCAACTTTCGGGGTTGTTAATGACAACTCTATTACCATATTTACTCTAGATAAAACTTCTTTTTTCTTTCTAGAAGTTTTCATAATCATCATTTTGTAGTCAAGTTTATAAAATTTCATTGTGATATGATTTGACTAGGTCTATTTATTACCCATTGTGGTAGGCTCTCCATGGGCCCTTTCAACCTACAAACTCATTTTTCTTACTTCAGGGAAATTAAAAAACTATTTCTTTGTTCCTTATTCCTCTCCTTTTTCTCTTTTCTTTCTACAGGAGTCATACTATTTGGATGGTGTGATTTCAAGATGAGTCTTTTTTGGGGGGTGCTGGGGATCGAATTCAGGGCCTTGCACTTGCTAGGCAAATGCTCTACTACTGAGCTAAATCCCCAACCCCAAGATGAGTCTTCTTAATTTTCTTATCTTTTCTGTCCTATTTTCAATTTGTCTTTTTTGCTGTAGTCACCGAGTGATTTCCTCAAATTTATTGTCCAATTGTTCTGTTGAACTTTTTATTCCTGTTGTCTTAGTTTTAATTTCCAGGAGCCCTTTAAATTTTCTGAAATTCTTACTTGTAATAGCAGCCTATTCTTGTTTGCTGGATTTAAAAACATTCTCATTTCTTTATGAATATGTATTAAAGTTTTTAAAATTAGTGTCTCCTTTCTCCTCTATTTCCTATGTTTCCTAAATCAACAACATGAATTTGATTTGTCATACTTATCTTGTTCTTTGCATATTTATTACAGACTTCTCTTAAATATATGGTACTCTCTGAGTTCTCTATGTATCTAAGCACAAAACATCAAAAATGTACTGGACTCTTTGCTCAGGTGGTTGGGCTCTGAAACCTGTGGGCATCATCGTAGAATAATCTTACTTAAGCTATTTAGTTGAGACAGTCTTAGTGTCAATATATGAGGTCTTCCTTTATGAATGAGTCAAATTTATCACATAAACTCCCTTTTTTTCTGGTACTGGGGATTGACTCCAAGGCCATCATACCACGCTACATTAGGAGCCCTTTCATCTTTTTTTATTTTAAGACAGGAACTCACTAATTTGCCCAGACTGGGCTCAGACTTGCAGAATTAGAGTGCTGGGATTACAGGGATGAGCCACCATGTTCAGTTCACATAAAGTTCTTAAAATTCCTGCCTTATGAAAAAAAATTCCATACCATTGTTCAAGTAGATGTTTGGAAGAAGATGAAAGTAAAATTCATGTGTTGAATCCTCCATCTTTACCCAAAAGTGGAAGGAGAGTCACATCATTGGCAAATTCATAAAGGTAAAAAAGGTGATGATATTCTCCTTAGCATTGAGCACATTCTTCAAGTATCATTACTTTCAGGGAAAATATGAACACATTCTTCTTAAATGATCAATGATCATGTCCAGATGGAGTGAGGGTAGTCTATGTACCTCTGGTGAATGTGAAGGCCTGCTTCTAGAATTAGTAGAAAGAAGTTAGAATCTGTGTCTCTAGACGAGGACTAATGATAAAAATATAGAATGAATGTAGTCCAGGGAATTACCTTTGTTTTTTTTTTTTCTGTTTTGCATTACTGGGAGTGAAACTCAAAGCATTTGCATTGAGCTATATCCTCAGCCCATTTAGTGTTATTTTTTATTTTTGAGACATAGTCTTGCTAAATTGCTAAGCTGCCCGGGCCGGGCTCAAACTTCTTATCATCCTGCTTCAGCCTCCCAGAGTGCTAGGATTACAGGCCTGTGGTACCATGCCTGGCTGGGTATTACTTTCTTTTTGGACTTCGTAAACATTTTTACAGCTATCACTTTGTGCTTTATTGCACCCAAGATAAATGATTGTTCTGATTGAGAACTGGGCTTTTTTAAAGCTACATAGGGATCTGGCCAATTCATATTTGTAGAATTCCTACTGTCTATTCATTTATTGAACAAATTGTTATTGGGTACTTAGTTCATGTCAGTCACTGTTATATGACATGAAGATATAATGCTGAATATAACCATATTCTGTCTTCATGTTTATTAAATGTTAAGCATTGTTCTAGTGACATCAAATGCTGTTTTTAACAAGATTGACAAGTTCCTTATTCTTGTGTAGCTTACTTCTAGTTTAGTATAATAAATGAGGAAGAAAGTGTTAGATAATAATCAGTATCATGGTAAAAGATGAATGCTTAAATTAAAAAACTGTATTATAGTAAAAGACACACTGATAAATTTGAGTAATTTGTAGGAAAATAGATGCAATTATGACCATAATGTTAATTGAAGTAAATCAGACACACAAGCTTAAATGCTACATCGTTTCTCTTACATGAGACACCCAAAGCATTAATAATTAAAAAGTGAAATAAAAGATAGATAATAGGAAACTGGGAGATAGATCTTTTGCAAATGGGAAGGGGACCAAGAGATGGAGTGAGGAGGAAGAAGAGGGAAAGAGGACATAAACAAAATTAAGATGTGTACCTATATCAACTCCCCACAGTGAATATAATCATTATGTACTCCAAACATATACTAATTAGAATTAAAATTTAGAAACATACACATTGTCATTAATCCACTTCAAAATACTCCCTCCAAACACACTCATCCCATCCTTCTTGCTACTTTCCGAAGTGCTGGAAGTCTTATTTTGTGTATCTTTTATTTTTTTTTTTGTGCGTGTGCATCTTTATAAAGTGTGACAGAAATTTATGATGACAAGAATATAGAACAAAGTGCTTAAAGAAGGGGTGGAGTGACAGAGTAATCAAGTTAAATGCTGCCCAGGACACAAAGGTTTCTACCCATTGGAGGTATGGATATCATCATGACCTTGACAGTGTAGTTTTTGTGGAATTTCAGGAATAGAATAATCCCAGTTGGAGTGAGTTGACTTCAGAAAAAAGCAAGTAAGTAGAGACAGTGACTCTACCTTGAGCAAGTTTTTCTTTGATAAAGAGTGGAGAAATTGGTCATTAATAGAAAGGGAACTACATGATGAAAACACCCTATTTTGTTCATATACCAGATAGAAGTGAACACCAAAAGAAGATAAATCAGTGATGCTGGAGAAAGACTTTAGGTTCCAGAAGAAGCTGCTGAACTAGGAAAAACTTAAAAGAATTTAAGGTAGAGCATAGCCAAGTGCCATAGTGCGTCCTTAAATTTAAACCATGGTATGATTTCCTTTATTATTTTACTTGTCTTAGGCATGTATAAGTTTTATCACAGATGCAAAGTTGTGCATATTAAGGGTTACTAGGCCTGCAGTATAATCACTGTCCTTGAGTTGCTTCACCAACTTTTTTGTGGTCCTGGGGGTTGAACCCACAGCCTTTGCATTGAGCTACACCACAAAGCCATTTCTAAATTTTTAAAATTTTGAGACAGGATCTCACTAAGCATTCAGTTGCCCAGACTGTGCTCAAACTTGCATTTGTCCTGCCTCATCCTTCCAGAGTTCTGGGAATAAAAAAACCTGATTACTTCACTAACTTTATACTACTAACAGTTTTACAAAGCCGGTCCTTTGGGGCTAACAGTGTTATTTACAGTCCTGCAAGATGGCATCCTAAGTCAGATACAAGCACTGTGGATACAGATTTATGACACCCTGTCTTTATAATGTTTACATACATAAATATTAGTTAAGCTTTACATATTTTGTGATCGAATAAATATATCATTTAGAAGATAATAACAGTTGTCATCAACTGGATGCTTATCATATGGAAATCACTTCAGTAAGTGATTTATATATAGTATAATCTTCTAAATCCCTATAACAAACTTAGTAGGTTAGTATTATGATTTCTTCCATTTTACAAATTAGGAAACTGGGTGTTCAGGAAGATGGTACATATATAAAGGAAACATTCCCAGGTCTGTTTGGCTGAAATCCACGAACTAAATCATCAAAATATATTGCTTCATTTATTTCAAAGGACTGTATTAGTCCATTTTTGTATTGCTATAACAAAATATCTGAGGCTGGATACTTAATGAAGAAAACAGGTTTATATAGTTCATTGTTTTGGAGGGTGAAAGTTCAAGATTGGATGGCCCCCATCTACTCAGCCTCTGGTGACGACCCCACTGGTTATGTCACAACATGGCTGAGAATGGAATGGCAACTGGTCACATGTGGAAGGGGCCAAGTGGATGGGTGGTTTTGGTTTGTAATAGTCCACTTTCATGAAAACTAACTCACTATGTGAGACAAGTGTTAATCTCCTTTGAAGGCAATGACCCCATGACCTAATTTCTTTGCACTGGGTGACACCTCTTAAAGGCTCCGTAGCCTCAACACTGCCACATTGGGGATCAAGCTTCCAGCACATGAGCATTTTGGGGGACATACTCAAACCATATCCAAACTATAGCAGGGATCAATTGAGCCCAGCACAGTCATGGCAATTCTAACCCTTAATTAAATTTGTAAAATGCATATTTGATCAGGCCATGTTTGAAGTTTTGGTTCAAACTATCGCTTCATGGGTTATTTTGATAGGGTCCCAACAAAGTCAATACGTATTAGAGATGGTATGCTAGAAAGCTCCGAGGACTTCTAATATTTCTTTGAATTCTTACAGAATTCTGGAAGGCTCATCTTATATTTCTTCAACATAACTGATATCTTCATCAAAGTGCTATAGAAAACTGGTGTCTTAAGTTGTCTCCTGTATTCCAGGTAACTTGAGCACTGCTCCCACCTTAATTTGACCTGTTTTTTACTTAGTATCAATCCTTGTTACAAACCCTTGGCTGGCATTTCTTGGCTGTTCAGTGCCTGGCTCCAGACCTACCTGTTCCTAATTAAAAATTCATTCTAGTCTTATATCACAGATACCTCTATCTCAGCATCTCTATTGCCATTTTCTGGAATAGGGAAGGTCTTCCTTAGCTATATTTCTAGATTTCTAGATAGCCAGAAGCTGATGGACAAAATCCTTTTACCAACAGAGCAGGCTATTTATATAAAATGTAGAGCAGTAAGTAGCCCACTCAGTTCTCTGTTAATCAAGACCCCCATCCGTACTTGAGCAGAGGGAATCATTTTTGGGCCTTAGTTCCCCCTATAACCCCAGCTATAACTCACACCAAAAGGCTACTGTGTAGAGTGCCACTGTATCTGAGCTATTGTAGCTGGACAGTCTCTAAGTTGGGCGGGCCAATGAGGCAAATGGTTTGTAGAAAGGAAAATGGAGTCCAGATAGTCAAGGAATAAGGCATACCACTTCCACAGTTTAGAGGAGTGGTATGGCTCAGAAAGAAAGCCTTCCTAAGCAAGGATGTAAAGAAGAAGGTATAGAAATTGAGGACAAAAGAATAAATATTGCTTTTTCCTGGTTAGATTTTATAGAGAGCTTTGGGTCAGTTTGAACACCAGTGGACTTTTTACATATCTGAGGTTCTCTGATGTTTTCATTGTCCTTCTTTTGCCTTGGTGGAGTCTATACTCAGCTTAAGAGTCTTTGGGCAGACAAAATGGAACATTCGTGTGCAAGGTTGGTGATATAAATCAAGTGGGGAAAAATCCATTTTGGTGTGGTCATTGTGTCAACTCTCATTATTTCAGTTCAGCATGGCTGCATATATAAATCTCCTTTTAAGGAACTAGCAAAGGAATATGTGAAATAACATTTCTAAGAGGCACGGTCACTTTCTTCTACTAATAATTACTACTTGCAAAGCCTGGAAGTGCTTAAGATGTTCATATGTTTTGAACGATTGACTGGCTCCTTTATTTATACATATAGGAAAAAAAGCCAAGAGGGGAGAGGAAATCGTCTGTTGCTGCAGAAATGTGAAAGTCACATTTTTGGCACTGTTCCCTGGTTGATGTCATTCTGAGAAATGTGCTAAAGGCCATGATTTTCCATAGGGAACAGATTTTTTTCATAGCTGGCTGTTTCTGGGCACTTATTGCCCTCTCTGAAGTCAAGCCAAAACCAAGCTCAGTCTTTTTCTGCCTTACTTGGCAGTACCAGCTGAAGCCCACTCTGAAGCACGAATTCAAAATTTTTACTGGTCACTGTGCCTGGCCACACCCTGAACTCTCTTATGCCTTCTAAATTCTCTCAAGAGTTTCTAAGATGCTTGGCCTTTGCATAAGCTGCTGGAAAGGCTGGTTTTTTTTCTGCTGTGTGGAAGCACTAAGTGCTGCCAGGAGTGTGTGTATAGGAGCCGTCTCTGAGCTGACTCCTGAGGTAGACCACAGTACAGTGTGGGCTACAGCTTGGACTCAGCTGTTTTCATTCTCTCTTACTTCCTAAATGGTTCAAGAGCAAAATGGGCTACAGACTCCATTGATATCTGGGAGTAGTTCCTACCACTATTCCTTTCTCCCTTGCTCAACTTGGTCTTCATGCTCCTATATGAAGCTTCCCCAAGAACCTTTATGAGCCACTTGCCATGGTCTTCAGGACTTTACTAGGGTCTATCTGGCATAAAAGAAACAGGTTTTTGCATCATGAAATTGGCTAACAGTTCAGTCTGGGTCACATCTAGATTTTCACTAGTTCTCCTACTCACTCAGTACATACACAGACAGATGAAATTCAGGATCATTCCAACCTCTGTGCCTATCATTTTACCATAATGAACACTTGCACTGTGGTTTAGATCTAAAATGTACCCCTGAAACTCTCATACTTAGAGGTAGGGCCTGGTTGGAAGGGGCAGGTCACTGGGGGCATGACTTGGAAATTCTGCATAGGAGCCAGTTGACCATGGGCTGAACCCACTGAAACTGTGAGCCAAAATAAACTTCTCCTTTATATATTGCAAGTGTTGGCTACTTTGTCTCAGTGACAGTAAAGCTAACTAACACAACCTCTTTTGCCACGTGCCTTGCAAAAGTCATCACTGGCTCCATATTGTACTCTTATTTAGTTCAGGCCTCTCTGCTTAGCTTTTAAGGTGTTCCAAGACTTCACTCCAACTTTTGTCTCCTACTGTTCCCCCAAAATCATTCTCCATTGCATTTATTATTTTCTATTCATTTCTCGAATGAAAGTTTAATTCAGAATTATTAGTAATCTAGTATAGGCACTTGTACCAAGCATGGACATTCTAAAAGAAGAGATGATCAATTTTGTTTTAGAGTGTCAAAAAAGCCCTCACAAATGAGGCAATGCTTAATACTAGGTCTCAAATGGTCAGGAAGAGCCCCTCATCCCAGAAAAACACGAGTCAATCCGGAGGAGAAAGATAGTTTTCTTAAATTTCACAGGGCTCTGATCATTTTCTTAGAGGAGTAACTATAGCTTTCATTCTAGTCTCATTCTGCTTGTATCCTGCAGTAAAGTTTCCTGGGGCCAACCACAATAGGAAGTCAAACTTGGAGAAAGGAACCAAACTTAATCACTTCTGCTAAAGCATCACAAGTAGTGGAGAGGCCCTTGCGATATGTATAGATAAATTAATTTATTTTACTGATGAGGAAGCTGAAACCCTAAAAGGTAAACAGAAATGCCCAAGACCACACAGCTAGTTAATTAATGGCAGAGGCAAATCTAGATCTAAGAGAAATTTTAGGCTAGCATTTGAGGGCTCTTTCCAACAGATTGCTTTATGGCCTTAGTATATCCTAATTATCGCATGATCTCCTCCTGTGAGGTTCTATTTCTTCTCTGGCTTTTAGTTTTTAGTTTCTCCATTTAAAAATGAGTTGGAATAGGTTTCTATATCTAGGCCTTATTGAGAGGTACACAAAACCTCTAATTTGTACAGGAGCTTTACCTTTTTGTACATTTGCTAGGCGTTCTGCTGCCAAAAAGTGGTGATAAATACAGTAGGTATTGAGACTCTGAAGGTTTCCTACTGGCTTGGAAATAGATAAATGGTCCAAGAGTCCTCTTATTTTAAAAGAGGCCTAAGTTTGGAGTAGAGGTAGTTCTAACAGAAGGTTAGCAATGATCTGGGTCTGGAACCCAGGTCTTCTAACTGCAAGCCTGGTACATTCTACACACTCATACTGCCTCATTGAGCTGGTTATGTCCTGGCCAGGGCCATTCAAAAAAAACTAAAAGCTCAGGAGTCTGTTACAAATAGAGGTAAGTTGCAATGTGCGCCAGAGTGTTTGCAAATGGCCATTATGAGAGGGGAAGGTCCGGAATTTTGAGGGAAGAGGGAGATACTTCTTCAGATCCTACATGGATGTTTTGGAAGTTTCCTTGGGTGTGAGCTCCAAGATGAGTAGGGGCTCAGGGACTGTTTACCCTGACTTTCCTCCTTTTAATTCATCCTGCTCATATTGAAATCTCCATCTCTTGTCTGTATTCTTAGTTTGCCTTGTATGAACAGAGAACATTAATCTCTGGGCTGGTTCACCTCTATGTTTTTTCCAACCACCCCTCGTAGTCACTTTAAAAGGAACAAAACATCTCACAAACCACATCTACATTTGCATTTAATTTCATGCTGTTTTTAGATTAATTGATTTTGTGCTCTCCCAGAATGCTCTGGTGGGCATAGGAGACTGCTAAAGGCTGGCTTCTTCCTTTTTGCAAATGAACGTGGCTTGTTTCATATAGGCAACCTCTAATCACTATACTTACCAAAATTTTTATTCTTTGTGTGGCTTTACATTCTGTGATATCTTTGTGTGGCTTTATATTCTGTGACAGGGTTATGGAGGGTCTGTGATTCAGGTAGTAAAAAGAATTTACCAGGCATGGATAAGAGTAAAGATAAGAATTTATAGGCTGTAGTTTCCAAATTGCTCTTGGCTGGGCCTGGAGGCCTGGATAGGTACAGGTCACAAGTGCAACCTGAGCCTCTTTCCCATCTGGGGCCCCACTTGAAGCAAAGGAGCTTTTCCATCCCCCGCTACATCCTTGGCTCAGCTAGGCCATTCTTTGTGCATACAGCCTCAGGGAATGCATAGCTAGTAACAGTGGCCCAAGCCAGGTTAAGGGCTAAAAAGGGTGGCTTTTTGTTGCAGACACAGCTGGGAGTGGGTGGGGCGGGGTGGGGGGGTCATCCAAACCCCACAGTCTAGGCAGAAAGGAGAGGAGGACTAATTGGGATCAGATGTCTTTGCAGAGCAATAACACTGCCACCTGGTTATGAGCATCTTAGGTTTGCAGAACCCAAAGGACTTTTCCAGACAGCATTTTATTCATCTTCACTATACCCTTGGGAAGGAAAAAAGAAGGGGAAGAGGTTCAGCTGTGGTGGGGAAGAAAGAGCTTTGGTGTAGGAAGTAAGGAAACATAGCTTGGTCACTGACTTGTGGAGTAACCTTGGATAAGTCTCTTCCACCAGACAGACCCCAGTTTCCTCATTTGCAATATGTCAAGATTTGATCAGATCAGTGGTTCTTGAAATGTGATCTCCAAATCAGCAGCAGCAGTATCACCTGGAAATTTTTTAGAAATGCCAATTCTCAGTCTTTATCCTGGACACTATGAATCAGGCACTCTGGTGTTGGAGCCTTTAACAATCCCTCCAGGCAAAGAGAATCACTAGACTGGAAGCATGTAGGCCTTTCCTTCCAGCTTTGACTCTCTGTTTGTGTGAGATAATGCATTTAAAAGTGTATTTTAAACTGTGCCCTGTATGTTTCAGGGTTGGTGGTGGTGGTGGTGATAATGACAAGATGATGCTCCTGTTGAATTTATACCATACCTCAACATCCGGATTCATCCCCTAAGCCCTTTACCCCTCACTGCTTATGAAGTTTCTCTCAAGGCCTGTAAGACAAGAGATGACGTATGTGTAGGTAAGTTAGATAAGGCAAGCTATTCCAGATGGTTAACAGAGAAGCCACAGAAGACTGCTGAAAAACCAAGACAGGCACTTTCAGTATTAGAGATGCAGGGGGAAGGAAAGCTCACTGTGGGCTGAGGGTTGTGGCATTGGAAAGAATTGTTAGCATTAGTGGTTGTGGTGGGGTAGTGAAGAATGGGAAGATTTAAACACTTTCCAGGAAAGGTGAGAGGACATTAGGAGGTGAACGTGATGTTTAGGCAAGAGGCAGGAAAAAACCCAGCATGTAATCTCAGTTTGTGTGGTTATTAAAATTAGAAGGATCCCTATTTTTATCTAGGATTCTGGACGATTACATGGGTGTTGACTGTAATTCTAGTCTTGTCCTCACTCTAGACAGCATAAAGGTGAAAAAGCAAATGTGGGTGACAATACAGGGAAGACCTAGACTCTGTTATGGAAATTAAATATTTAATAATTGAAATACTTATACTTTAGTGATCAACTGGCTTTAACACACTTCCCAAGTAATCTCAACACTCTGGACATTATGGTTGAATAAATGATTTTATATACGGTATAAAGTTGATGGGTGACCTGGAACTGGAATCCAGTTCTGGCTTCTAGTCCAGTGTTTCTGCTGTAATGTGTATTTGCTCTGAGGCTTCTAGGATGGAGTAGTCTTGTCAAAATGTGGACTTTAGGAGGAATGTTTGAGGTATAGCTGAAAGATGGCTAAGGCAAGACTATTGAGAATATGGAATGCCAGCCTGAAGGCTTTGGAGTTTTTCCTGTAGGTGATGGGATGCTGCTGAAGTTTCTGGAGCAGAAGTGTGGTACCATGTGTACTTTAGGAAGGTTACTCTAATAGGTAGCATATCAATGCCTGGTGGATCAGAGTGGGACAAAATTTGGAGGGAGCAGAACAACTAAGAAGTAACTCATATTGTAGGCTGGAAATGCCATAGACTCTCCTCCTTCTGACGCCGTGAGTACATTTGTGTTTTTAACAGAATGGATGATTTAGCTTCATAATTGAACCTTGCCTCTGGGATTACAGACATCAGTGATGGGGATATTTGGTAACTGGAGTCTTCCTGGCCCTGGAGCATAACATTATGGAGGTGTCTCTTCCCTGAACTGTACTTAGACTAGAACTTGCTAAACCCCAGCGCTGCTCCGTACTCTCTGCTTTCATTTTGCACTCAAGTTTCGAGAGTTATAAGCCCAGGGCTCACAATTTAGGTAGTAGCTGGCTCTTTCATTTGCTCCTCTTACAAAACCCCAAGCCCAGAGCGACAGCCGGTGCCTGTCACCATGACAGTTGTATCACCAGTCAGCTCTGGAGCCCCTAGATACAACAAACAGCCTTGTAGTTTATGCCTTCTAAGGCTTCCCTCATTCCCATTATCTCATTTGTTTCTCATAATAGACTTGCGAGTTGGGCAGGGCTTGTTATACTCATAATTCATAGGATGAACCTGAAGACCAGAGTGGGGGCAATAACTTGTCATGCACCCGTGAGTGGCACACCCCACTTCTTCTGCCCTCCAGGTAATAGTCCATGTTTCTTCTTGTGCTGTTTGGGTTGGGGTGATCATACTGAAAATTTGCTCAGATTTCAGACTGGGCCCACGTCGGGTGTAGAAGGTGAAAGTCAGGAGACCAGATTTCTCTTCATTTTTACCCAGGCTTCTTCCTCAACACCATGCTGCCTCCTCCCTTCACCTTGGTGGGGAAATCATTGTACCTATGTGCCCACAGCCCTGTACCTCCATTTTGTCTGATGCCAGTGATTCTGTGGATGAGAATGTATCATCCTTTCCTGCAATCTGACATGTTTTCTTTTGCTGTCCATAGCATCATACCCGGGATAGCTGGAGCAAAGGCACAGCCCAATGACTTCCTTTCCTTAGACTACCCCAAGTGAGGCTCACAACCTCAGACTTTCTTTGCGCAAAAGCACAAAAAGCCAACCGTGGACTCAGAGGCAAGGTCAGCACTACGCACAGCAGCCTTTAAAATGTGGATGGCACAGGATCTTTGGCTGAAGCTGTGTTAGCTGAACCGTTCCAGGACTCTGATTGGGTCTTTAATATGAGCCAAAGGCAACACCAACCAGAGTAGCATCAGCCCAGCTTTCAGAGTTCATACAATGTCACGCTGTCTGGATTTTCATCATGAATGTTCCCGAGATTCAAATGCAAAGGGAATTGGGTTGATTTCAACTGGAAAATATTCCTGCCATCTCAACATTCTCTGGAATAACCTGCCTGCAGCTGTCATGGGGTGGCCCCCTCCCTGTAGTGTGTGGCTTTTCCAAGGCTCAAGCTCCAGGGATCTGGAGGGGAGGGGAGGAGGGGCTCAGATTCTGTGACATCCAACATCCTCCGCCCCAACTCTGTATGCACACCTGGCTGGTGTTTGGATTTTTCAGGCCTGGAATTGAGTCTCTGGTGTTGGGGTTGTGGGTAGGGCAGAGGGGTTCATGGAACAGGTCCCTGCTGGGCAGATCCACGCTTGTAGCTGATTGCATTTCCTGTACTGACTGGCCTCCAACAGGAAGAAGTTATCTTCTGATGGAGAAGAATATTCCCTTGGACAGACACTTTAGCTGACCTAGGCTGGGGGCGTGTGGGGAGAGTTGGGTTCAGGTCCCGGGTCTGCCATCAACTTACACTGAACCTTTAAACAAGGGAGTCATTACCTCCCTGTGTCTCTGCTTCATCCATTTAAAGTGGAGTTACTGATTCCTTTTGCTCGTATCTATAGAGTGAAAACAAGGTGTGGGGGACCTTGATGAATGTGCTAATTTAAATGGAGGGATGCTCAGAATTTATTCTAACCTCTCCCTCGACCCACGAAGCTAAGCTATTGCTCTTCTTTTCTTTCCTGCTGTCCTGTAGTGTTGGTAGAATGGGAGAGTAGGAGAAAGGTTTTGGGAATTTACATGATCATAGAGTAAGAGGGAAATCATAACATAAGCAGCAGCATAAGCTGATATGAAAGAAGAGATGACCTACAATCTTATCAGGGCCTAAAATCTTATCGAGGGGACATTCCAGTTGGCTGGAAGCAAAGTTTGGTGATAGTGGGAAGCCAGATGTTAGGATGAGGAGTGATACCTTGGTGTGTCAGGAAGGTAGAGGTTGCCAAGGACAAATTTTCTTGACTCTTTCCACTGTGCTCTTGACGGGTGCCTAATCCTACTTCAGATGTTGCCTTCATTAACTTCCCGGGCACCAGACTTTTGGCTTAGATTTGTTATAGGCAAACTTCCAGTTTCCTTTGGTGAAGGGTAATCTTTAGGCTCTATATATCTGGAAGTGGGTATCAGAGAACAAGTAGCCTCCCCCCTGAGGTCAGAGCTTCCTTTAGTTCTGCCATGCTCTGGAGCTCCTATCTCTGACTTACTGGCCCCCTGAGATCTAAAAATGAGTTCTCCAGTATGATAGCCATCAACCAGATGGACAGCCTTGCTTTGCTCATGAGAAGCCCTAGATAAGTGAATGGATGGCACGGTGGAAGGCCACCAAGCCCATGAAAGCGCAGCGCTCATAACCCCTCAAGAGTGGAGGAAAGCATGCATTATTTACAAGAAATTCTTTATAGAGCACAAAATGAAAGAAAGAAGGAAAGAAAAGAAGGAAGGAATGAAGGAAGAAAATCTGAGAAAGTATAATTGGGCTAGGCTGTTTTTTACTTGGTAATTACATACACGCCTTTGCCATGAGCCTAAACCCATGTGTTATTCTCGGGCTTCCTGTTTGATATCCCTGGGAACCTCAGGAAGAGAATTCAAAGCCATTTGTTTCAGTAGACACTTCCCCTAATACAATGGAGGAAAGTGCAACAAAAGTTATTATATTTGACAAAGAAGCAAAGGTTCAGGTGTGATTGGTAGTCCATGGCTTTAAAACCAGTACCTTTGGGAGGCTGAGACAGGGCAATCACAAGTTCGAGCAAGGACTGGGCAACTTAGCAATTTAGGAAGATCCTGCCGCAAAACAAAAATAGAAAAGATGGGGGATAAAGCTTGGTATGAAGGCGCAGGACTCGATTCCCAGTACCATAAAATAAAAGAAAAATAAAAAATTAAAGATACCTTATTTAATGTATATGGTTGGTTCATTAATATTGAAATTATGCTTAACAGGGCTATAAGTCACGCCTGCAGCATCGCTAACACATGTAGCTTCTCTGTAACACATATTACAGCCTTCGAGAGCTGGGGAACACTAAGATAGCACCATACTTCGGAGACCATTTTCAGGAAAATCAACAAAAATGTGGGAAAATGGCATGAAACAGGACCAGGAAAAGGTCACTTATTTATCATATGATAGCTGAAAAGAAAGGGCAGAGCTGGAACCAGAAGTGGTGACTCACCCCTGTCTTC
>PVJO010025479.1:0-22675 GCA_004026905.1 Hystrix cristata
TGCTCTTGCTAATGTTTCTAGAACTATATTGAATAATAGTGGTGATAGTGGACAGCCTTGTCTTGTTCCAGATTTTAGTGTGAAAGCTTCAAGTTTCTGACCATTTAGTGTGATGTTGGCTGTTGGTTTGTCATAGATGGCTTTTATCAAATTTAGATATAGACCGTCGATGTCGTAGATTTCTTAGTTTTTGGAAGTACACTGTATGATGTTCTCACAATGACAAGATCACCTAATGATGCATTTCTCAAAATGTAACCCCACAATTAAGCAACAGATGGGCTGGGCCTCTTCCTAAGGGCAAAGAAGGACCACAGGTTCACAATCTCTGTACATCTCACCATCAAAGAATGCTCAGTACATAGGAGGCTCTCAAAAATGTCTGGGAAAATAACATTTGTTATTTAATTAAATAGTTCTCAAAGTTATTGTTTACACTCAACAAAACCAATTCCAGAGAGGAACATCAGGATAGAAAATGTGAAAAACCCCAGGATACATGGAGAATTGTGAACAAGTGAAAGTAGAGGGTAGTTTCTGAGTCACATGGAAGACTATGGAAGAATAATGGTACAAAAGATTTTTGAGGGTCAGCTCTTGCCTCATTCCTCATAGGACAAACCATATTATCCCCTACTCCAACCTCTGGTGAAAATGACTTGAAGAATAAAATTTGCATCTCATAAACTCTGTTAGAAAAGTAACAGAATAAAAATATTGGGACTAAATAACCTTGGGAGGTCTCTCCTTCCCACTTCTACTGCTTCAAATACACCGGATGGGTGTACTGCAATATAAGCAGTTTCTACTGTGAAGAAAGAGCTTAATGTAAAGCTTCACTTGAATGGTTTAGTGGAATGATACTGTGAACTGAACATGACAGGATAGGATGTGGCATCTTGGGAGGTGATTAGACATTGAGGGTAGAGCCCTTGTGATGAGATTAGCACCCTTGTAAAATGTTCTCCAAAGACCTCTCTACCACATGAGAATATCAGAAGGCAGCAGTTTGCATCCTACAGGACAGCCCTCACCCAGGCCCAAGCATGCTGACATCTTGATCACAAGAGGGGTAACACATGTACAACTGGGATATCTAAAAAGCTTCACAAAGAAGAGGCAGAAAAAAAATCATAATTAAGAAAATAATAGCTCAAAACTCTAACTCCCCCAAATAAACAAACACAAAACAAACTAGTGACAGGAACCAAATCATAAAGCTCTGAAACTGAGATTACCAAGAAATATAATACCAAAATATCTAAACCCAGCCACATGCCATTAAACTGCAGAAAACCAGACAGAGTGATAATCTTGGAGGATGCCAGTTACATGTTGTTAGAAAACTATGAAAGCAGAAGACAGTGTAGCAAGTCCTTTAAAGAGTAGAAAAGAAAAAAATAAAAACAAAAACAAAGCAAAGACTTGACAATCTAATAAAACCCAGCAAAATTGTCCTTAAAAAAGAAAAGAGAAGTTGGGCATGGGGTACACACCTATAACACTAGCATCCTGGCGACAGTGGGTAAGGCAGGAGAATTTCAAGTTTGGACATAGCCTGAGCAATTTAACTACTTGGCATGACCCTGTCTCACAAAGGGCAATGGGAGTGGGATGTAGCTCGGTGTGAGACCTCTGGGTTCAAGCCACAGTACCCCAAAACAAAATAAAACCAAAAACTAGTAAACTTGACTTCACTGTAGCATTAATCACTTCCGTATTGAGCGTCACTTTAAATGTGAATTTGTCTAAATGCACCAATTAAAGGAAAGTGATTGTACAGTTGAACTAAAAACAAAACAAACAAGACCAAATTTTGTATTACAAGAAACTAACTCCAAAGAATCAGGTTGGTTAAAAGTAAAGGGACACAAAAAGAAATATCTTACTAACACCAAACAAAAGAAAGTATGAGTACCTATAGTATATTAATTTCAGACAAAGAGAACTTTAGAACAATGTGATTAGATATTATATACTGATAAAATAGTCAGTTCTCCTAGAAAATATAACAATGTTAAACATACATGTGCCTAACAACAGTTCATCAAAATTCAATAGGGAAAACCTAACATAATTATATTTGAATCTTTCAACACTCTTCTCTTGGTAATTGGTCGATCGGGCAGGCTGAAAATTAGAAAGTCTATGGAAGACATAAGCACGTCAATCAAATTGAACTAACTGGAATTTATAGAACAGTCTAGCCAGTGACAACAGAATACATAATCATGTCAAGTGTACTTGGAACATTTACCAAAATAGACCTCACTCTTAGCAATAAAATACATATTAACAGATTTGAAAGAATGAAAACCAAAGTAGTCTCAGACCATGACAGATTCAAATAAGTAATCAGTAACAGAAAGACTGCTATAAAATTCCCATTTATTTGGATATTGGTAAGACTTCTAAATAACCTATCATTTAAATTAGTATTAAGAGAAATTTAGAAATGGCTTTGAAATAAATGAAAATACAACTTATTAAAATATGTGGAGCACAGAAAATAGAAAGAAATGGATACTATTAAATACGCGTAATAGAACAAAGGGAAGAGTTTTCTTTTTTTTTTTTTTTGGTGCTGGGAAGGCAAAATCTTTTGACTCTAAAAAAACAGAACAAATTAAAATAAAAACAAGTGGAAGAAAAGAAATAAAAAGTAGAGTAGAAACCAAAGAAATTCAAAACAATAGAGAAGCCCAGCTGATTCAAAAGCAGTTTATTTGAAGATGTAGACAAAATGTATCAAACTCCAGCCAACCTAATCAAGCAAAAAAGAACAAAGACAATGCACAAATTACCAGCCTCAGTCATTAAAAAGGGTCATCACTATTTATCCCACATTAGAAGGCTAATAAGGGATGCGTAGAATATAGCTCCATATGGGCTGGCAGAAATGCAAAAGGATGCCATCACTTTGGAAAACAGTTTGGCAGCTTCTTACTCAGTTAAATATATATTCGGCACGTGATCCACCAACCTCACACTGCTCCATGGTATTTCCACAAAGAAATGAAAACTAGGCCTACAATTCCTATATATAAGGTTTATAGCAGCTTTCTCCATACTGGACACAAGATACATACTATATAATTCCATTCATACGATAATCTGGAAAATGCAAAATTACAGGAAAAAGAAATATATCAGTGGTTTCCAGGAATTGTAGGGTAGGCCCTGGGATTTTCACCACAAAGTATTCAGGAAAATGTTGATGTTGATATATTGTTTCATATCTTGATCTTGTTGCTGGTTTCCTGACTGTAGATATTTGGGAAAACTCAAGAAAATATACATTAAAAGAGTGAAATTTCTTGTATGTAAACCTGAAAAAGTAAATTAAAGAAAATAAAAAGATTTGGTGCTGCTGCTTTAACAAAAATATCATGTGGGTCTACAATTTCAATAGATACACAAAGAAACCAAAAACACAGACCCTCTGACAGGTAAACGAATGAATCACAGGCAGTTTCGAATATTTACAATAAAAACTTGAATATTCACCTTAAGATATTTAGTAGTAATATTCCAAGACATTTTAGCTAAGTTGAGCTCTATCACATTTTTTTGTCCAACTGCAAAAAAATACATGTGCTTGAGGAGCAGGAAGTGATAGTTGAAAAGCAGCTGGTGAGTCAATATTCCCTAGCTCTCCACCCAGCATCTTTATTTGTTATTTGCCAGACATACCTGAAATACTCTGCCAAATTCTTTTTTCTATACCTTACATAAATCATTAAGAGAGGACAATTTAGATAATAAGAGCTATTGAAATTATATTGCAAGAGGACAGTTGAAGAAGCTGGTTATGTGTGGTCTGCAGAGGACAGTCTTAGGTCAGGCAGGAAGTGACGAAAGCAGTTTTTATGGCTAGGAGAGGCTCTCTTACAAAGGAACTAGACTTTCCTCACACATTAGTAAGAGTCCTGTTACTGAAAGAATCCAAATAGAATGTGTGTTGAGTGTTAAAGATCTTATAAAAAGGACAGATCATACTTTATGAGTATTGAAATTGCTCCAAATTCTTCACATTCTTTGATTCGAGTTGAAATTCTCTCTATGGATAATGTGAACTGTCTTGCAAAGTAGTGAGCTCTTTTTCACATGAAGTGTTCAAGTGGCCCAGAAATCTAGCCTGAGATGGGAGGTCATTTGTCCCTGAGGACTTCCAGGTTTCCTGTTGATCTAGACCTTTATGGGACTCAGCTGAAATGTTTACATAGGGAGAGGTCTTCGATGGGTAACAATATTGGTGAATATATGTTAACTCTCCTGTGATAAGGAGTAATGAAACAATATTAAATGGCTTTATGTTCCCCAAAATTACTAGCCTCTCATCTGGGGTGTGAACATATTTGACTTTTCTTGATGCTATTGCAAATGATATTGTTCTCCTGATTTCTTTCTCAGTGAGTTCATTATTGGGGTACAGCATCACTATTGATTTTTGTGTTATTGATTTCGTATACTGCTACATTGCTGAATTTGGTTATCAGTTCTAGGAGTCTTTTGGTGGAATTTTTGAGGTCTTCTATGTAGAGGATCATTTCATCTACAAATAATGATAATTTGACTTCTTTCTTTCCTGTATACATCCTTGTTATTATTTTTTTTCTTGCCCAATTGCTCTGCCTACTACAAGTACTATGTTGAACATGAGTGATGATAGCAGACATCCTTATTTTCTTTTGATTTTAGAGGAAAAGCTTTCAGTTTTTCTCCATTTAATATGGTGTTGGCAGTAGGTTTGTCATAAATGGTGTTGTGGCTTGTGTCTAGATGTACCCTAAAGCCTCACATGATCACAGGTGGGTTTTTCAGAGGTGACTGGATCCAGAGGTTGTGATGCTGAGATCAAAGGCATATAATTACTAAATTAGTCCACTGATTGGCTTGGCATAGTTCTGGGTAGGAGCAAGGGTGCCCCACCCTGGGTGTGAGTGCTACCTGCCCTAAATGTTGGTAGCCTGAATGGAATATAAGAGGACAGAGAGAGGGTTAATATTTGCTGCTTGTTGCTTATAGTTTGGTGCCTTGCTGTCATCTGCCTTTTGCCTGCCATGAACTCTTTTTCTTTAATGTTATTTTAATGGTACATTTTAGATGTACATAGTGATAACATTCATCATAGGGGATTCGTACCTGTACATGACATATCTTGTTGCTTCTTTTTTTCCCATTCCCCTCCCCTTACCCCCTCCTCCCTCCCTATTTACAAAATGAACTGTTTTTCTTGTGTGATGTCATCCTGCTTGGAGGTAGCCAACTATGAACTGAAACCTCTACAAACTGTGAACCAAATAAACCTTTCCTCCTTTAACTCTGGGTGTTGGATATTTTGTCTCAGCAATGAGAAAAGTAGCTAAGACAAATTGCTTTTATCAGATTGAAGTAGGGTCCTTCTATACTTACTTTCTTCAGAGCTTTTTACGTGAATTGAGGTTAAATTTTCGAAGGCACTTTCTGTGTCTATTAAGATGATCTTGTGATTTTTGTCCTTGCTTCTGTTTATGTAATGTATTACATTTATTGATTTGCATATATGGAACCATCCTTGAATCGTGGGGTTGAAGCCTACTTTGTCATGATGTATACTTTTGTTTTTTGGTTGTTGTTTTTTAGTTTTTCATGATTAGTTGCATTCTGTTTGCCAGTACCTTGTCGAGGATTTTTGCATCTATGTTCATTAGAGAGAATAACCTGTAGTTCTTGTTTGGTTGGATTCTTGTCTAGTTTTGGAATCAAGGCAATATTAGTTTTCAGGAATGAATTTGTGGGTACTCCTTCCCTTTTGTTTTCATTAAAAATTAGAGGACTCGATCAAGACCTGGGCCTTTCTTAGTTGGTAGTATTTTTATTACTGCTTCAATTTTTATTACCTGTTATTGGATTATTCAGAGTTTTTATATCTCATAGTTCAGTTTTGGTAATTCATATGTATCTTCTTAATTCTTCAATTTATTGGTTTACAAGTGTGCAAAGTAGTTGATACTAATAATCTTCTGGATATTGGCAGTGTTTGTTGTGATTTCACATTTTTCATTTTCAATTGCATTCAGGTCTTTTCTTTCCTTTTTATGGTAAGATTGTCAATGAGTTTGTCTATTTTGCTTATTCTTTCAAAGAACTAGCTCTTCCATTCATTAATTCTTTGTATTGTATTTTTAGTCTACATTTCTTTGATTTCTACCCTGATTATTATACTTTCCTTCCTTGTACTAGCTTTGGATTTGGGTCATTCTTGCTTTTCTAGGAACTCGAGGTGCATCATTAGATTATTTATTTGGGTCCACTCAGTTTTTCTGATGTGGACATTCACAGCTATAATCTTCCCTCTTAGGAATGCTTTCACTGTGTTCCATAAGTACCGGTGTGTTGTACGGGCACTATCTTTTAATTCTAGGAACTGTCTACGCTTTGCTTAGTTCCTTAGACTTTCCATTCCTCCTCTCTTTATTTCCCCAAATAGACAGCAGGACAGCATTGCATTAAGAGTAGCATTTTATCCACTCATCTTCTGTTTATGCCGCTTAATGACTGAGTGACCTAGGTAAGTTACCCAACCCCTGTGAGCCTTAGTTCCCTCAAATTAAACTATCAATAATACTAGTTTCAAAGGACTATCATGAATATCAGGATCATATAAAGTACTTAGAACAGTACTTGTCAAGTATTAAACTCGGTGATAGTTCATAATCATATGTCATCTTTCAGTATCTGTCTTTATCTTAGATACCCTCTATCGTTATATCTTACCTGTTCCTTGCCTTTGTTTTGAAATATACAGTTTATTTAGTCTTCAGATATCAAGCTCCTTAAATATCTCAAAAGAAATATGAAAATACTCCTTGAATAATGATATTTGGCATGAAGACTGGATTTACTATTCCACAGTGTGACTCTACTTTAAGGTTCTTTATAACAAATAAGATTCAAGCATGAAAAATGAGCAAGGGTGGTGGATAGTGGGAGCCCCATATGTATCCAGAGAAAAGCAAGATTTGGGGGGTAGAGAAAAACTTCTCAAAATGGAATTTTAGTGGCAACATGAAGAACTGGTTCACCTAGATGAGAAGGAAGACACATCCTAAGTAAAAATGTCCCACTTACAAATTTCAGTTTAACATCAAATCTAAAAGTTATGTCATCAGTCCCCTGAGTCTACTGATTTGACCCAAGTCTCTTGAGAATTAACCTATTCCACGTCTTGTGTCAGTCTTTGAAAGTAAAATGTAGAAATATGTATTTTTCCTGAAATACTACAAATAGACAATTGCTTGCATTTATTATTGCTTTTTTTAAGGAGTGGCTTCTGGTAGAGGTGGGGAAAGATGAGCAGAAGCATGAAAAGTGTTTCTTATTTGTCCTTCAACCTCTGGCACACTAGTATGGTTTGGATCTGGAACTTCCCCCCAGAGGTCCCAAGTTTTCAGAGGTCGGGCTTTGGGGAAGTGACTGGATCTCGGGGCACCGTGGCTGACCTGCTGCTACAAGTGGGTCCTGGTTGCAAGTGGGTCACTGAGGGGTATATTGGTAGGCTGTACCCCGTCCCTGGCTCCTCCCTTCTCTCTCTGCTTTCTGGCCCCCCCGCCGTGAGTGGCTTCCCTCTGTGGCAGACCTTTCCACCGGGTCATTTCTGCTTTGAACCCACCCAAACATGGACTGACTTCTAAAATCTGTGAGCTAAATTAAACCTCTCTAATCCTTTAGGTTGCCAGTGTCAGGTCTTGTGTCTCAGTGATGAGGAAAATGACTTAGTCACATGCACCTTCTTTGAATGTCCTGCTTTTTTACAGAGCTGTCTTCATCGCTGCCACCTGCTTTGGACAGAACTGCTAAGCTCCGTTGCTCTCTCCATCATCGTGAAACACAGTCCTTGGCTGACAGTCTTCCTTTTCATCCCAGGCCCTGCTGTCTCTTTGAATGAATTCGGCCTGTGTGTGAAAGTACATCCAACAGCCTGGGCTCTCAAACTCCCAACCGCTTCATCTCCAGTGACCACCTTCTCTCTCTCTCACGTCATTCACTCTCCACATTGGCCTTGCCCTTCACCAAGCTATCACCAATCCACTAATTCAGCCATGTTCTCTAGCCGTCACCCACTCTCCTCCACATTTCAAAAATCATTACTATCTCACTTACTTTTTGACTCCATTAGACCCTCCATTCCTTCTGCCTTCTCCTTTTCTGACTTCCTCTATGTTACATGGCATTACAGACATAATGCCCACACTGTCAGGACCCGCCTGCCACGGTTCTCACTGATAGGCTCCCAGGTCATCAACAGAGCATGCGAGGTACACGGTAATATATGGGGCCTCAATATTCCCTAGTAATCATTCACTATCAATTACTTTAAACCTTTTCTGGTCAGGCCACTCCATTATTTATCTTCTTGTTACGAAACAAACAAATCTAACCTATATCTTCACACAATTCACTCTTCTGTTTTGCTGCAACGGAGCAGACATCTGCCCTCCAGCAAAGCCAGTCCCATCCCCTCCCAACATCCACCACAACTCCCTACTTGATGACTCAAAAATACCCTGAAACTTAGCTCATGACCATCCCCCAAACCTGATTTTCGTCCATATTCCTTTCTCAAGAATGCCTCCAACCTCCATCTTGCTCCATAAGCCATAAATTTAGGGTTCATCCTTGTCACACCTTTTTCTTTTTCCTTTTCTGTCTTTTTCTTCTTGTTCCTGAGATAGCTTCTCACTATGTAATTAGTCTTCAACTTGCTATGTAGTCCAGACTGGTGTTGATTCTCCTGCTTCAGTCTCCTGAGTGCCGAAATCCCAAGCATGTGCCACCACATCCGGCTAATTGTCACAACTCTTTCACTCTCGCCTCTCATCACATTCTGTCTACTTAACCTCTCTCTCTAAACTGCGCCCTTCTTTCCATTGCTACCTTCATTGTTCTAATCAACCACCATTTTTTACCTGTATTGAGCCGACTGCTTCCTAACCTGTCCAGTAGTCCTCATATAGCAGTCAAGCACACTGGAGTTGCCATCACATCGGGTCTTTTTATTTTCTCCTAAGACCTCCTCTGTTGCGGTCATCCCAATATCAAACTGCACATACTCTTTCCTCTGCCTAGAATATTCTGCTTTTTCATATTTACCTGCACTGACTAGTTCAAACTCTTCACAATATATGTAACACATTATGCAAATGAATAATTGTGATATTCATGTATGTGTGTCATTCACTCATGTCTATCTTCACTACACTGTAAACTCCACAATTTAGGATGTATAGGGTTTTGTTGTGGTGGTTTTTTTAACACAATATCAGTCACAATAGTGGAATTCAGTAACTATTTGTTAAAATAAAAGATTTCTTACCTTCTTTATGGAAAATGAGAGTTTTGAAGCATTTAGCTTTCTCTCTAGTATTCTGACTCCAGGGGAAATCTCCGACCTTTCTCCTGTGTCCTCCTAGCATATGCTGTGGCTCTCACCACACAGGATTTTAGTTATGGTCATTCCCTTCCTGCTGAGTCAGTGAGTGACCTCCTTAGGTATGAGACGGTCCTATTCATTTGTGCAGCCTCTGATACCAAAGAATCTGTGGACTTTAGAGAGACCTCAGCCCTAGTGTTCAGGGTGACCTCAAGCACTAGGAGAGGCTGGCCTAACAATGCAGGAGCTTGGGGTGACATTGTTCAAGAAGAGTGAGCAGCACCCAGATTTCTACAATAGAGGCTAAGTCATTCCTGAAAGGAGAGTTTAGACCACATTTACCCTTTTTGTACAAATCAGAATGTTGAAACTCCAGCTTCTTATCCATGCAGAATAACCCCTTGGTTCCAAATGTACTGGTATTACAGGCAGCTAAGGTAGATTGAAATTAATACACAGAGAGGAACTGGGCTCTTCAGGAAGTTAGCACAAAAATAAAGACAACAGAATTGTGCATCTGATGAATGCCAGTCCTCAAGATAAAGATGTAGTGGCCAGGCCTACATGCCTCCCTAAGGGATCAATAGTCACTTGGAATTATACTGTAGTTAGCACCATTTGGTCAAGTGAGCCCAGATAGCATGAGTTGCCCAGATGTGTGACCAGAAGCATCTGGACCCAGCCCTTCCCCAAAAATGTCTGTGCTCTTTTTATGTATCCTTGCTACATGACTCATTTCTCTATTGAATCAATAATAATTAAGCAGCTATACTTGTAATTCTATAGTTTGATTGTAGTTTGACCTGCCTTGTACCCACGATGCAACTTTGCTGCTTAAATTGCTCCAGACAAAGGGACTCGGTGGCCACCCTTCTAGTCCCCTCCTGGAAATCCAAGAGTTATGCTTCTCCCCTTATTTCCAATCAAACTCTTCTAAATTTTTCCTTTGGTTTGTGACTTCATTCTTCGATACTGTAGGACTATAAATTCAGCACATTTGACATCTAACAGGTTGGGAGTTATATTTCTCCAATATCACTGATGCTTATTTTGCTTTACTGTTCTATAGACAACACACATTTCTCATAGAAATCACAGCTTTCACTCCAACTGCATAAGGCAAAATAAAAAACTTCAAAGACAGCCTGAGTCCTATGAAGTGCAGGAAGTCATTAGTAAATCTGATCTATGCAATTCTGTCTTGTCCCAAGTTTTTCGAGATAACCAACTCAGGAAATCTTCATCTAAAGAAACAGCCTTCATTACTGTGATCCAAATAAGATGAAAATGAAAACTGGGAACTCAAAGGTGGACACAGAAGTTGTAAGGTCATCTCAGGTATGGATGGGGGGGGGTGCTGTGAACTTGCTCTGTGCCTGGGTTTCTTTGTGTTTTCCTCTTTTCCTCTGGAGAAAGAAGATTAAAAACACCCGCGAACTCCCAGGCTGGTTGGGGAGAGCGAAGCAGACATGGGCAGCAATGAGAATGCCGCCCGGCACACTGGTGAATCGTTACATTAATACCCCAAACAACTGTTGCCCCAAGATCTTCAAAATGTCACCTAAGCAATGATGCCAAGGGCTGGGCCCAAACAAAGAGAATTTGTGGGAAGGGCCGGAGGGGGAGCCCGGGGCCCCGTCCTCGCGCCAGCGGCCGCTCGGTGCACGGCCCGGCGCTGTGCGCGGCGGGGCGATAAGCCGGCCGGATGAGCTCATTTCTTGCGCGCGCGTGTGCACGGGCGCCCGGCGAACAATGGGCTCCGCGGGCCGCTGCGCCCGCCCCCACCGGCGCCCCGTTTCCGGGCTCTCGGCCGCACACATCCCCCCTTTGTTCGCCCGGCCGGCCGCGCGTGTCGCAGCCGCGGCCGCCCCGCCGAGCTTTTCCGCCGGGGGCCGCGGGGTCGCGCGGAGGAAGCGGCGGGCGGCGGCGGCGGGTGGCCGGCCGCGGAAGCGTCGCCGCCGCCCGCGCTCGGGGAAGAGCTGCGCGCCGCGATAAGGCCGCCCGGCCATTGTCTGTGCGCGGACGCCCAGCGAAAGTCCCCCGGCCGGGGCCGCCCGCCCCACCTGCGGCCCCCCGGGACGCGGGCCATTGTGAGGCCGCCGCCCGCAGCCGGCTCGCCCGCAGGGGACCCTCGAGTCCCTCGGTGTGCGCGGATCGCCGCCGCCGCGGTCTGCGGAGGAGAATGCGCCTGGCCTCGCGCGGGGGACCCCTCGGTGCGGGGAGCCAAGCGCGCTGCGTTTATGAGCCTCCCTGCCCCCCCCCAAAAAAAAAGAGGGGGCTGAAACAATAACTTTTACTGACTGTGTACACACAAATTAAATCAACGTGTTTAATATATACTCCTGGGACAGACATCAGTATAATTTTCTATTTACAGGATAATTACAGGATTTCAAAAACAAAAAGCAACTTCTTTTTAATTTCAAACAATTGTGGTTCAAAATGAGACACTCACTGAAAGTTGTGCAATGCACTTTTGCCCTTGTAGGGATGCAGGCGGGATCCAGAGGCTCCCACCCTTCCCTGTCTCTCACATTCTGCCCCAGGCCACCGCCAAGGGCCTGCTATTCTTGCCTCTCCCGGTTTGAGCACCTCCAGCTCATTCTCTCTGCTTCGGCTGCTTCTCTCTGCCTCCTGCCAGATCGCCAGACCGACAGGGATGTTCATCACTGATGACTCGATATAGAATAGGGAAATTGTGTGGGAAAAAACATCCCATTCATTCATAAATCTGTTACTGTGCATATAGGACTATAGATCATACTGTGTTTATTTCAAACTATCTGTCAGTCTTTGCGTACACATAGTGCTCTAAATGAGCTTCTCAAGACTACATTAAGGGCCTGTTGAAAGAAAAAAATGTGCTTCAGAGGGAAAATATGCTTCATGTGTAGCACATCCTTCCCTGCTGCTAGTTCCAGACCTGTTCAGTGTCTTTGAGCTATTTGGTAACTCTAAATTGTGGGTAACTGATAGCAATTTAAATTCTGTCCTGCCTAGTAAAGATTTAGTTGAACACCACTGCTCCCTTGTAGAAAACCCAGTTTTATCTCCATTTGCAAATCGTCTGAACATTCTTTAGCCATCTGTGTATATCCCACAGACATTTGTGCTCTTTTGAATTTTCCTTTACATTGGTTATAAGGCCTGGCCAGTGGCTTTTAGTAGTATTATAAAGAGTATATTATACGAGTAAAATAAGTTCTTTAATAGGTCATTATAATTCATATCTGTATGCAAGAGTGGTTTTACCTATTTCTGAAAGTTATCTTTTAACCGCCCTGCTAATTAAGACGTTCACAAATCAAAAGGAAAGCGGAAAGGCAGGGATAATTCAGCGGCAGCTTCAGTTCGCCATCAGATACAGGTAGCAAATTGATTAATTTGTTCATTACATACAAGGGCCACTAACGGAGGGCTTTTCTATAGTAGGAGGCTAATGTGAAGTAATTATTCTATCTCTGAATTATTTTTACTACTGAAGTAATGGAGAGGAGTGAGGGAGAGCCCCAGAATTGGGCCAGAAGATTGCTATTGAAATCCTGGATGGTACCACTTAATATTGTGGCCCAAGTGAGTTACTTAGTCTCCTAAGTCTGGGTTTCCTCTTCCATGAAATGCGATTACTAACATCTACCTCCCCAGGGTTGTTGGAGGAATAAGTGAATAATCTTTGTAAATTATCCTGCTGCTATTTTACTTGAAGCTTAGGAAATGCTGCTCTGCTCCTTGCTCCGCACTGTTCGTAATTTGGGACAGAGATACAGGAAATAGCAAGAAATAGAAGATAGTCAAACTGAAGAGCGATCAGTGCATAGTAGAAACAGCTTTTAGAGGTAGCCTAAAAACACATTTCAGGGCCCACGCTTGGCTCTTCAGCAAGTTAAATCCTCTCTCTGAACTGCTACTTTTTCATCTGAACAATGAGATTAAAAGTTGCACCTGAGAAAGTTACAGGGCCACCAAACAATGCATGTCAAGTTCAGCTTGAAGCAGTGGCCAGTGGAAAGAACACACTCAATAAATGCTGTCTATCAATAAGACCTGTCAAAATAATTTAATTCACTCTCTAATTATGACCATACCTCCTGATTTGCAGTAGCATATTTATTGACAGACTCAATGCTATGACTTCTTCTTTTTTAAAAGAAACCACCATGAATAAAAATTCCTCCTTCCAACTTGGAAGTACTGTCCTCGAAGTGTCTGTGGGCTGAAGAAAGGGCCTATGCCCTGACTGCTGACATGCCAAGTCTGTTTCTACACGAAGAATGAACGCTTAGTTGTCATCCGTATCCCTGGGGTGTAAGGGGGTAGAAGCTTCAGGAAAGGAAGAGAGAAATCTCCAGGCTTGCACATTTGTAAAGTAGCACATGAACACTGGGACACGACTGTTTTTCATCTGTAGCAACAACAAAATAATTCTATTCTAGTTGATGAGAGGCAGGCTGTAAAACAACATGAGATACACAAGTAAAATAAAGATGGCCATGCTTTTTTCTTGCAACCCTCCCTTTATACCCTTCTCCAAAATGCTGTAAATGAAGACATAAGTGACTAGTCAAAGTGTGGACACGAACCACACAGACCGCGGTTCCACAGATTGCATAATGATGGACTGACGGTTGAAGTGTCCAATTATAGATGAAAAGATGAGCACAAGAATAGTCTCACTTTCTTTCTGAAATTCAATTGATAGAGAAGACCCACACAGTGAATAGTAGAAGATAAAGCTTTAAAAAAGCATAAAGAAGCACCAAAAGGCAGAGCCACACACCTGAGGACTCAGAACAAACCTGAGTGATGAGGCAGCATGAACAATGAGTAAGTGGGAGTGGGAACAGAGAAAAATTGCGTAAGCCAGGACAATCAAGAGGCCACCCGGTTCCCTGGCAAAGACGGCTGCCTGTGTGCCTCCCTCCCACGGTGAGTGGTCAGCTTGGGGAGGGTCAGCATTTCCTGGTCGCCTCTTTATAGCCACAGAAATCCTGGGGGTTAGCTCTAGGCTAAGATGCTTAGAATAAGACAGAGTCTCTTCTTTCTTTACTTTCCCCTCTCTCCATTTCTTCCTCTCTCTCCCTCTGTCTCTCTCTTTCTGTCTCTCTCTCTCTCTCTCTCTCTCGTATATTCCCAGCCCTTTTTTAAAATCTTGAGACAGAGGCTTACTAACACACTAAATAGCCCAGAATAGACTCGACTTTGTGATCTTGCTGCCTCAGCTACCTGGAGTTCTGGGATTTCAGGCACATATCACCACATGCTAATTCTCTTTTTATACACAGACTGGACACAGATCTCAAAGGCCTAAGGGAACAAAGACCTGCAAAATGGAAAGAGGATGGTTCTCTGGATCACCATGAGAGAAAAGCTACTTACTGGCATGGACAGATGCATCAGACTATTCCTTGAAGAAAGAGTAAATTTTATTGTATTGAGTCATCTTATCTTAGGCAAAGAACGGGGGTGGTCTAGATGAAGAGTAGAGATGTATGATCATGTGATTGCTCGGATGGTCACAGTCCCGGCTATGGACTATACAGACAGCTTGGTGTGCCTTTCCAAGAGAGACCTGTGTGTGGTCTACTGTGTGAAGGTCCACTCCACAAGCAGCCCTAAACATGTCTCATTTGTTGAAGATGACACCAGACAGCCATCTCTGAGGTTTACATCATACACCACTAAAGAGATAAATGGATATACATCCACATAGGTACATACATACATGCTCACCTAGGAGATAGATTTTTTACCTTTTACATGAGTTTCATATTTTCTTTAAAACGTTTTCTTTGTAACAAATTCATGCGCGCACCTATACACACAAAAATGATAGTTATGAATCTGGCATAGCAACTATCTTCCTATTTACTTAGACTCCAATACTCCCAAAAGGTAAAACGCAAGATTTTGATCAACCTTAATAAAATATTTACTAGATGAAAAGTGGGGCAAGTAAACAGTTAAACAGTGCCCTAAACTCTCTGAAAAAAGATGCCTTTCTAGGAAATACTTGTCTGAAGGTCGGTTTCTGATGTTCCCTGGAGGCTGCTATCTCAATGATGTCAGGGAGGCTCAATGGCTGTTCTGTGGCACTAAAGTATTGCAGGAGGATGGAAAAAATAAAGATAAGTACAAAGGAGACAAGGAAAATTGTAACAATAAAATTTGTACAGATAAGAAGAACTACAGCTTCAGGACAAAAAGTTTTCCATGGTTACATTGCCTTTATCCCTTCCGGGAAACTCATCCTAAGAAGAATAATTTCTGAGGGTCCTAAAGATTCAGTAAGCCTCTAAATTGGGCCCATGGTTTTCACCTATAAATTGCACCTGTGCTTTTCTTCCCACGAGGCTCCATCCTCAAAGAAGCAGCACTATTAAGCAAGCAACAGACCTCTAAACTTCACACACATGCCAATGATTGGCAGTCTGACCCGGCCCACCAAATGGGTAGCTTGAAAGAGAGGAGGAATATATATCTTGGGCCACATACTTACTGACACCCCGAGACTACATAAAACCCCTGAGACCAGCCCATAATACACTTCCCTCTTGAGGGTCCAGATTCTCTTCTGATTGTGTACTTCTTTCTGCCTAATCAACCTTTTCATGCTTCTCACTGATATGTCCTGAAAATTCTTTTTCTAAGATGAAAGTCAGTGAGCCTTCAAGCTGGCCCATGGCTGGGTGGATGTGGTCCTCACGTCCTCTTTGAGGCCTCGTTGGTGACAGTGTCATTGAAAGGAGTCTTATACTGAGCTCTTGTGTATTATTCCCTGATTCAAGCAGGTCCCTTAATATTTTGGGTTAAACCTCGATAAAAAAGAGTCCTTACAAGTGGAAAATTCTAGCTCAGTAAAGAAAAACATTTTCTCCAAATCAATTGGGGGGTGTTTGGGATCTTTCCTGTAGTTCAAAAATACACTCAAAACCTTTAAAAAGGTGAGGGGGGCAGGAGAGAAAAAAGAAAAACAAAGAAAAAAGAGACAGAGAGAGAAAGGAAAGCGAAATCAAAGGAGCATGAGAATGCAATGCCATATTTTCCCTTGACACACAAGGCCACAGCATACAGACACAGGGGACAAGTGAGTGTCATTTCTGTTGAGGATGTAAGGTATAATAGTACAGTGACAACCCTAACACAGAAAAATGGACATCGCAGCCCACTTGGAGCAGCTTTGAAAGTTAGTGGAAAAATGCAGTGTTACATTAAATCTTTTGTATGTATAAAGAGGAGCAATAGACAGCAGATATTAAAATAAGCAGGATTTGTTGTAAGGCTATTTACTGACTATTCTAACCATTCATTCGAAATACTGACACAAAGGCATTAAGTGTAAGGAATGTCAAAGCTATGCTGATTTTTTTGTGTGTTTTATTTCTTTTTCTCAGTAATGTGAATTTAGTGCCTGGTAGGATTAACAAACTTGGTTTTAATCACATGCCACTGTCATATGCCTCCACCCATATCCATGACTGTTCTGAGGGGAATCAGATCATCCGTATTGTAAAATGATGTTCCTGGAATTCTTGGAGACTTCTGGAATGCGTGCTGGAAAAGAACAGGTTTGAGTAGTATAGAAAGCATAGGATACTTAATTGTAATGGAAAACTTTTTCTTTCCTTTCCGACACAAGCAGATCCTGCTGTGCTTGACAAATATGTTCTAGAAGGAAGCTCAATCTAGATATTATGTGTAACTTTATCTTATTCCCTTTGAGTACTACTGTTCTTACAAAGCGATCTCTCTGCTGCCGAAGTCATTACACCCTTTTCCTCTCACATTGTCCCTCTGTAAATGTCAGGCATAACTACATTTTTATTTGCAGAGATACCACTGCTATGAATGAGTAAAAATTTTCTGCTCCCCCGCCTCTCTCTCTTTACCCTGTGTGCATTCTACTAATATGATTTGTTGAACAAATTGTTCCATTAATCTGGGGCTGTTTGACAGAGTGAGAAAATAAGTGCCAAAGTGAGAAGATTCACAAGAATCGGAAATCTCAGTGCCTCTTTCTCAAGGTAAATAGTTATTATATCAGGGTGTCAGACTGCTGAAATGGATGTGCTTTCCTTCTCAGTTTGTAAATGTCACTTTTCCTCAGCCCATCAGGGTGACAAATGAGGTGTGGGTTACAGTAAGAGTTCATTCTTTGACAAAGTTCTTAACAGTCTATTTCAACAGAAAGCATCCCGCCTTCTTCACTTTTATAATCTAAACCCTGTACCACTGCCAGAAACTTCCCACTTCTGCTCAAACCGCTTTATCACAATCCTCAAAGAGAAACATCCCTATAGCCAAATTTAAAATCTCAAATAAAAGTAAATAGATTAGAAAGTAATTTATGAACCATGACACAGATTTCCCAGGGAAATTCCACTTACTGGTTCTGAAGATTTTTATGATCCCAAGGAAATTTATTATATTAAGTTTCCTTCTTGACTTTTCTTTCACTTTTTTTATCTGCGTGTAACCTTGAGAATTTTACTGCAGCTTTTTCAATTCTAGTTAATTAATTTTTATATCATAATGTATATAAATAATTCAGGTAAACAAATTGCTATGACAGTAAATGAATAAGAGAGTGACCGAGTAAAAGAAAATTCTGCATCTTACCTCCCCCAACATGTTTCTTTGATTAGCTAAGAAATTAAAAAAAACTAAATGAGTCAGGCAGAGTATATAACAAATGAAACTTAAAATAATATGTGCAAATACACACAAAAAAATTTCACAATGACCAGATAATAACGGAATGAGACCAGTTGCAATAACTTGGTGCTACAGCTCCAGGAATCATGTATTTTCGTCCAGGGAACAGTTACAATTTTTTTGTTGATAACATCCATCATCACTGCAAAGTCTTCATCAACTAATTTACTGCATTAACACTTTGGTGATTAGTCACAACGAAAAGATTCTTCAATCACTGATTCCACATCTGTCTCATTCCATACCACTTCTTACTCGGTCTTTGTTATTCTGTTGTTTAAAGTCCCCAAACCTTGATTCCATCTATAAATTGGGTATAAGGTCACTGGGACAATGTTGTTTCTGGATATAAATTATCCTCACAAGACGGCTGTGAGGACCAAATGAGAGAACAGAGGAACACACTCTGAACTTTCATGGAAAATAAATTGCACTTATTTACAGTGGCACCTTGGTACTCATCAGTGAGCTGGTTCCAGGAGTTGTGACAAGTACCAGAAACAAGTACTAAACCAACCGTTTTGGCTGGAAAGGGTAGCAAGTCACAAGGCAAACAACACCAACGAGCTATGCGTGGAGTGCTAAACATATGATGAACGGCAGGACAAAATTTTTGCCTAGTACCAAATATGCCTAGTGCCAAATTTGACAAATTTTAAACCAGTCTCTACTACATATATAAATTTTTGTGTCCAAGGGAAGCAATAGATTTCCACGGAAGCTCAAGAATCCCCAAGAGTAAAGAACCAGTGACTCTGAGATTGTTAGATAAAGAGAGAGGAAACACATACAACGAAAAGACAGGAGAAAAAAAATCGGGCGTACCAGAAGTCAGTAGGGGAAAGTTGTATTGATTAAAAATGTCAAATTCGGAGAGAGTACACGGTCCATGGGTTGAGAAAGAAAAGCGTAAGAAGAAAATAGAATGAAAACTATCAGCCATTCCCAATTCTCCAAGTGAAGATACTCTAGTATGATGTGAGAATCAGCGTGATGGCCACTTGTATAGTTCATCTATCCCAAATTTGTAACAGGACACAGGAGTCAGTAATCGTAAAATGACATTTTAATAAACACCAAATTGCAGCTGAGAGCCTGTCTTTATCAGAAGGAAACACACGCGTGAAAAGACCAGCCACACACAGGCAGAAGGGGTCACAACCTGTGAAGTCAGAAGTTCATTGTCTAGAATAAGGATAAGCTGTGTACAGGAACCTAATAACCTCAATGGATGTAAACCTCACATACCATAACGTGAGCTAAGATTAATATCTCAACAAGAATGAAAATTTGGATAGGGGAATTAGAGGAGGGAAGGGCAGGTGAGGGAAGGGAAAGGGGATTTTAAAAAAAGAAACAGGCCGTATTGTCTCCATAATGATTGTAAACTGCATGTACTGCAAACATGTACTAATAAAATGTTTAAAAAGTTAAAAAAAAACCAAAACTCTCTAGATCGGTAAGAAAATATCAGAGTGCTATAGAGGAGAACGATTTCTTCAGCTTTCTTAGGGTCCCTGGCCCTGGCTGAAAATAAAACTGACAGAGACAGATTCATAGGAGAAATACGTACAAAATTATTAAACAACTTTCATGTGACCTGGGAGTCTAGGAGGAAATGAAGACTCAAAGAAAGGGAAATCTGAGTACTTTAATTTTAAGTCTGATGAAGAAGTGGAAAGTTGTGGAGAAATATGATTAAACAAAGAGGTTACAGCCTAACAGGAGTGAGGTGGGGAACGTAACAGGGCTGTCGCTTACATTCTTCCCCAGGTCCCAGTCTTCAGAGATAAGCTCATTCCTCTTGTTGGGTAGAAGTGCTGTAGAGTCTCATGAACTTCTTCAGGCAGAGATCAGCTGGGTTTCAAACCACTTCAGAGGGGAAAGTGCAAAGGGAGTCCCCTTTAGTTCCTGTAGCATTCTTTAGGAGGGAAGGGTGGGAGAAGGTCAGGCAGACCCTCCTGTTTCTGTGGTTTTTACAACTTCCTTAAGGTTAAAATATTCAGTAGGTCAACGTGCTGCATTTTGGAGTAGTGCAACCTGACCCCTAACATTGCACAAAAAAGATGATAAAGAATTCAGCAAGCTGCTTCTAAAACAGAAAACCCAAATGACCAGTGAATATAGTAAATCTGTGCTTTACATTATCATTAAGGTTCAGAGAAATGAAAATGAAAACCACAATTGGCAATTAGGGAAATGCAAACAGAAGCAGAATGACAAAAATTAAAACTGTTTATTGTCAATATCAAGCGTGGCTGAGGATGAGATCAGTGGGAACTGCAATACGCTGCTTATGAGATTGAAAATATTTACTAATTCATTATCAAACACTCTTCAGTAACATGGACAATTCCACTCAAAGCATATACCCTGAGTAAAGAACACCCAGTATAGCTACCTGCAATAACATGAATAAATACTACAGACATGATGTTGAAAAGAATGTACATATATGAGATCACTTACATGTATTGTTTAAAAAGTAGTATTGTTTTGGGATCTATACCAGAGATCAGCAAACTACAGTCTACAGGATTGTTTTTAAACACATGAAAAAAGTAAAAAAAAAAAAAAGAAAGACAGCAATTATAAGGGGCCTTTAAAATCTAAAACATTTATTATCTGGTGTTTTACCTGACTATAAATAAAAATAAGGAAGCAATCACAAGATTTAGGATAGTGCTAAGTCATAGAGAGGGAAAAATAGTGACGGAGAGGGTAACTCAGGGTTCTGGGATAGAGACAGTGGTTTATATCTTTGTGGTGGACTTATTATTGTCGTCAGCTTGAGCAGGAACGCCCAGCTGAACCGAGTTGGTGCACTTCTAGGCTTAGAAGATCCACCTGAGGATTGTTGCCAACACAACGTAAAAGAGAATGGGAAGAGAAGATGGTAAGTATTGTACCCTGGCTCCAGTACAGATTTCTTCAGCCTTTTTGTGTAGGCTCAGATTTACATGAGACAGTGCCATGAGCTCCCAGCCTGTGGCTGGATCTTTCGGATCTCCAGTGCATAGGTAGGTGTCCTACACTCTTCTGCATTTGGCTTGTGTGTATGAATGTTATAATGTGCAAATGTCCTGTATTAAATTTGCTCCCTTACAAACCATTGACTCTTGAAAAGGTAACTAATACAAGAAATTGGTACCAGAGAAGTGGTGTCCTTGTGGTGACGTTGCCCAGCCACGTGGCTTAAGAGACTTTGGGATTAATTTGGAAAGGTTTTGAGAGACCAGCCAAAGAGGCAGCCCTGGAATGCTCTAAACTTATTATACGGGAGACTCTGGTCAGAGCCCGGAAAACCAGAGTAACTGATAGAAATGCTGCCAGTTAGGATGAGGCTTCAGAGGCTTCTGTTGAGAAAAACCGCACTGGCTCCTGGATCCCAGGTGGTACGTGTGCGCTTTGGCAGAGGCTGGTCTGCATTTTGCTTGTGTTTGGAGATATTGCCTGGGTGGCAGAAAAACTTCAGTGCAGTCTGGTGTTGGGGTGGTGGGGTGGTCGCATAGTTACTGTTGTGGGCTTTTGGCCAGATCTACGTTGGAAACCTAGAGTGGAGAGCTGGCAGAGTGACTTGAAACATTTGGCCAGAGGGGAGCTGTGGACTGCAAGGATGAAGAGAGGAGAATGTGGTTGTGGAGAAGAAACAAGACGATGGAAAAATGACATGAGGCCTTTTACCAGAAGGAAAGAGTGTATCTGGGTTGCAGGAGATCTTTTGGGGTGTCTCTTAATGTTGCTGTACTCTGTTGTTAAAGTTAATGGAAATCAAAGAGTTTTAAAATTTGAAGCCATATTTTTTAATGTGGATGCACTGTATGTTGTATTTTGTAAATAAATTATTTATTGTTTTAGAATAAGCAACAGAGACAGAATGGAGTTGTTGTATAGTTGTAATTTTTGGACACCTGTTTGTAATCAGCATTGAGAATCCTTTGAATATTTATTTCTGGTGTGGGAATGAATGCAATAAGAATTGTATTGTTAATGTAAATCTGAATAGAGCAAGATATGTTAACTATTTACGAATCTGTCACTGGAGACTGTGGTTTAAAGAAATGTGTCTGGTTATCAAGTTGACCAGGGTGGATTGTGGTGGATTTATTGTGGTCAATTTGAGCAGAATGCCCAGCTGGACTGAGTCACTGTGGTTCTGGGCGTAGAGGATCCACCTGACGATTGTTGCTGACACATCATAAAGGAGAAAGGGAGCAGAAGATAGTGGCCGGCTGTTTCCCAGAAGCAGCTCTGTTGTTGCTGGTTTTCTAGAAGGGAACTAGACTGTTTTAATTACAGAAGGAACTTTGCTGTCATTGGGGATGGCTGCAGTTTGCTTCTGGGGAGCTCTGGTCTTCATCTCTGCTGTGAGTGTCATACCCTGGGCTCCAGTATAGATTTCTTCAGGCTTTTAGTGCAGGTACGAACTTACATGAGACAGTGTTGTGGGCTCCCAACCCTTGGTTGGATCTTTTGGGTCTCCAGTGCATAGGTAGACATTCTGCTCTTCCTGCGTTTGGCTTGTGTGTGTGAATGTTGTAATGTGTA
>PVJO010025480.1:0-11871 GCA_004026905.1 Hystrix cristata
GAGCTCATATTTAGTTATCCACATCGTGGGCTAGATAAGGCTGTGACACGTGTGTGCCCTGGCCAAGCCCTCAGAAGGTGAGCCTCAGAATTAAGGAATTCAGTCTGGAATGATAAACTCCGCTTAATGATTTCTCTGGAATTACAAAGCAGAAAACAATTCTGCCTGGCGTAGAATAGGAAAAAATGGCCCTCCTGTCAGAGTGCGGTGGAATACAGCGCACAAACTAGTGTTTTGTCCAGGTTTAGGGTGTTTCTGAGGGGGAAAATGGATTTTCTTCTGGTGGGAAAAAGGGGGATTTTCTGTGACAGCCAGGAATCCACGGGTGTCGCTCTTTGCCATGAGGCCAGAGAGCCTGAGCCTTGTGTGTTAATTACATTTGTCTTACGTCTTACGTGTAAATTATGTCAGATGCTGTTGTAGTCAGACAAAAGTGGGGGCGTTTTCCTGGGGGACGTCGGAGGAGAGGAATTACTGGTCTTTGTCGTAAAGTCTGCAGGCTTTCAGAAGAATCTTGTTGAATTCATGCCCCCGTATTGACTAGCATACTCTCTCCCGTAGAAAATGTTCGTATTGCCATTTGCTTATCAGCATTGTGAGTGATGTGATTCTCTTTGTCCCGGAGCACTGCATGTTCTCTCAGTTTTTGATGAACCAGAACTTCCCAGAGACATAAATGGTCTGTTCTAGGGTGGACGTGATCATGGTCCCAGCTGCCATTCTTTAAGTACCCAATATTTGCTAGTTTTCCTGGTGTTTAAGTTCACATGGCTGGTAAATGGTAGAGCTCAGACCACACACAGCAGGTCTGAAGCACACTGTTTTATTGCTTCCAACCCGGGGCCACTTTTATGTCCTTTATTTCTTACAATGACACCGAAATGTCTCTAGAGCAATGAAATGTAGCATGACCAAAGTACTAAAAGCAGTCTTGAAAAGGAGAATCAAAGCTGCCTGGGACTGCCCGTGAGGTTCACTTGCTTGGAGTCCTCATGCCCTCTGTACTGTGGTTCCTTGAGATCTGACTGGGTCTGGGCCCCCACCTCTGTGTCCAGCCCCATCATGTTCCCCCATTACCAGACCCTTCCCGTGTCTTCCTCAGCGCACCTTCTATCCAAAGTGGGCCTGAAGTGCTGAGCAGGTCTTCACAGCCTTCTCCTCTGGAACCTACACTGGCTCCCGAGGAACAAACAGCCCGGACTCTCCTGTGCACCCCCAGCCACAGCGGGTTGCAATTCCCTGGTTACCCTCCCTGTCGCCATGGACCCCTTCTGACAGCAACAGCCCCTTCCATGTAATTGTTCTCTTCGGGATAGTGAAGCTTAGGAACATCTTCATCCCCCTTCCTCCTCTGAGGGCGTAGTGTTTCCACTACACCCTCAAAATATTTTCAGATCTTTAGTTGAGCAGTTTATTTGACATAGATTCTACTGGCTCTTGACTTATAACCTGGGGGTAGAAAGGATTTTTTAAACCACCTTGATATTCGCAGAAGAATTTGAATGGATTGATTGATTTCCTATTGACCACTAAATACATTTATTTTTTGGCTTCATTATTGAATATAAATGTGTACACAGTCTATTATTAAACCATTTCCTGCTGAGTGACACAAATGTTACTCCTATTTGTTAGTATGATTACAAGAATAAAGCAAATGCCTTTACACATGAATTTATGGGTAAATATGAAATGTTCCCTATATGAACGACAAGGCAAAGTAAATTGGATTAAGATGGAGGTGTGACAATGATACTGTTTCATAAATTTTGCTACAATTTCTTCACAAAATTCTATATACTGAGCATTGTTAGTATATTATTAATCATCTTTTAAGTTTTACTTTAATATTGGGGTAAATTTTTCTCATGCTTAATTTATATATGCTTCTTTTCTCATTAGTTTGAGTAGACTACTTAATCCTTCACCCATATAAAGTGTAATTTCTGCACTTTTGTTTTAGTGGTATAGTGAGTAGCAGAATTCCTGTGGACATTCCTTGATATAGTCCAACATCAATAAAACATAGCCATTTATTTTGAGCAGTCAAGATGTAGTCATCATGAACAGGTTCTAGGAAATGTTCCAGACAAGACATTGTCAGCTACTGAGGAGCATCGGGAGGAAATGGTTCTATATCAGTTTTCAGTTTCCACAAAATAGATGACCTGCTGAACAAGTCTAGAACTGGAACAGCTAACAACATTCCAGATATACAGTCCAGCATCAGGTAAAGAATGAACCAGAAGGAGACAAAGCAGAAGATCTGATAGAAGGCCTGGACAAATTACATGAGTGAGTTTAGGAAATCTCTGAATAATTATTACCGTCCTAAATTATAGGGGTATCTGAGTAAGAAGACCTTTTAGATGAAAGGAATTGATGTAAGCCAGACACCTCCCCTCTTTTAGAATATTCCCTACCAGATGTCAGGCAGACTATGTGTAGGTCACTTGTGGCAGCAAGTTGTATTACTGATGCATTCTGGAAGTGCCCATGTCTTGACCTCACTGAACATCTAGTGCACGCTGTCCAGGTACCAGAGCTGTCTTGATATCTGCTTGAGATGTGCATTTTTTTTCCCACTGTGTATACTGATGCTGTACACTGAACTTAGGACTATGAGAAAGGATAAAGTTATTCACCAATGAAAGACAGTCACTAATGATATGACATGTGAAGCTGGCCAGGAATACCCATGAGCAGTGCAAGGAGGTGTGCAGATGCCCGAAGAAAGACTGATGCTAATTACTTCTGTAACATGACAAATAAATGACTGAGTACAAATAGTTCTTAAACAATCCAGATGATTTCCTCAACTCCAAATTTCTCCCACAGTTCCCGAGTTCTTGGCATCCCTAACTATTTTGCCACCAGATACTTCCTGTGTAGGGCATTGAACCAAGGCACAGACATTCATAGAGATGAGGTGACCTGATGGAGATGACATATAACCTTGTTAAAACGATGGAGATGAGGCAGATGTCAGGTATCCAGTTAAGGATGTGTCCCATATCATCCTCTTCCCAGCATCTTCGAATCCAAGATGAGTGTTTTAAGGCCTAAAACAGAACTGCTCACAGTCACACTCTAAATGATAGTTTTCCATAACAATTCTTATTAGTTGAGCCATTGTAGTATTTTGAGACTCTTCCATGGAAGCAGGAGACTCTAACAGGAGGCAAGCTCCACATTTTGGTACTTTGATCCATCCCTTCATCCATTCATCAAACATTAATAGAACATATTCTGAGGCAGAGCCTAAGTAAACATAAGAAAAGGAAAGGTAAGTCACCTGAGTTAGGCTTGAGTTTGAGGACTGTAAAAAGAAATTTGAGTTCTGGGAGTTTGGGAAATTTGTGACAATATGTGAGAAAGTCAATAGTGACCGAAGGCTACCTGGCTAGGGAGTAGCTTTTTCCCTTAACTTAGACTCAATATAAATAAGGTAAAAAGGTTGATGGCAGTTAGGGGTAGAAATGAGGAAGGGTGTGGTGAATGAGACCAAAGAAGGTCTTTTAAATGACATGCTGCTATTGGATTTCCAGTTGGACATGAACATTGAAAACAGACTATGTGGACCTGCATATATGAAGAGGGGTCTAGGCCAAAAGTAAGGTCTAGCATTGTCAGAGGAGTCCTGGGAGGATGTGGCTTAAGGTCAAAGCAAGTGCTGTGCATGTAGTGATTATATTCAATAGGATGCATCTCTTCTTCTGCAAACTCACTGGGCTTCTTCACAGGCATGTGTATGTGTAGACTCCATTCTTCCCAATACACTGTACTCCAATTTTGCTGTTTGGCTTCCCAGTATTATACAAATGTGGTCCCAGCATTGTGTCTCCAGTGAACCTTGCCATCCGGTCTTTTGCTTCCCAACCCCTCACTCATCACTGCCAATCCCACTCACACAGGGAGACATAAGGAGCCACAGTGTCCTCCTACCCACTCATCTACTCTTTCTTATCTGTAAGGTCTGGCTACCCTCTCTTCAATTCACCAAATTCATTAGCATTTTCAAATCTTTTCATTCTTATTGTCTTAAATTCCTGTTTCTGTCCCCATTCTAGCCCTGTTTCAAATTCTCTTGTTAGATACAGACCACCCCCACTCCATGAACTTGTGTTTCCTTCTTTTGAAAATCTTAGTTCTTGTCTGTGTCCAACTCCTCACCATAAGTATGGAGCTCGGCATGCTCTGCTTTCATCTGTTGCCTCTGCTCCCCAAAATGCTAAACAATCCTCTTCAATTATTCACAGTTATTTTGCTCAAACTCACCCAAATCTGATAAGATGTGTGGCTTCATTCCCTTTAATATGTCAAGCTCAAGATGTTCTGATAGGAGTTCTTGCTGTAAAAAAACAGCTAAGAATAATTTGTAACTTGGGTACATACTGCTACCTGCAGTCACTCTGTGTCCACACTTGATGAGTGTTTGTGTGTGTGTGTGTGTGTGTGTGTGTGTGTGTGTGTGTGTGTGTGTGTGTAGTGTGTGAGCTCACCTGGTGACCAGGTCCTCAGGTAATAAGAAAAATCTAGCCATGCCTATTGGAGCTCAGAATAGTCAGGTATGCAAGAAATAATATTAGATTTCCATCTCTTCCTTCTCATCATTTGGGGTATGTTATTTAACATTACTTTTCAGGTATTGGGGATTGAGTCTGGGAAGCTATATCTCCATTGCTTCTAATTTTTTTTTAAATTTTGAGATAGGGTCTGGGTGAATTGGCTAGGCTGGCTTTGAACTTAAAAATCCTACCTTCGCCTCCTTTGCTGTTCCTAGCTCTATAAACTTTGCTATAATGAATATCTGTTGGTGATAAATCCTCTCAGGTTTTACAGTTTTGAAAGAAGTCTACTTCACTTTTATTTGTGAAGACATATTCACGGCATATAGAATTCCAGGTTAACCTTTTCTCTTTCAATAATTCAAAGGCATTTACATGACATTTTAGCATGCATTGTTGTTGAAGAGAAATCTGTTGTCATCCTAATCTCTGTTCCTTTGATGTCTTGTATTCCCCAATTACTCTTAAGAGTTTCTCTTTCTCATAAGCTATAAATTTGATTACAACTTGTCTTGTAGTCTTTTTCACATTTGTTTTCCTTGAGCACTTTTTTAGCATCTTGGATTTGTACAGCTAAATTCTCATTCAACGTGGGATAAACATAGGTCTACTTTCTTTACTTCCTGTATCCCAGAGGTCACTGTGATCCCTCCCTGGATGCCCAATGCCTTAAACACTTTGTTGCATATATTTTATTGATTTTCTTACTCTTGTTGTTCCTTTTCTGAGATAAAAACTCATCCCTGTTATTCCCTCTGTGCTGGAAGAAGAAATTCTTGTAGATGAATACTCTGAAATTTCTTTTTTTAAATTTATTTATCTTTTTTGTCTTATATATGTGTACCAACTCCGTACAAGGAATGTATATATTTTGTACTGTAAACATGCACTATTAAGTGTTTAAATAAAAAAAAAACACTTTGAGATAAAATATATTTTGAAACTTTATAAGTTTATAAAGTTTAGTTTACATGTTGGTCAACAGTTGAATACAAATTTCATCATAATATTTTAAAGATTGATCAGGTATTGTTTTTTTCCTCTGGCCTTTCTTTTTTTTATTTCAGCATCGTCTCATCCATTCTGACCCTTGCTATCTGAACTACTGCAATAATTTCCTCTCGATTTTCATGTTTTTGGTATGTCCCCATGTAATCTATTGCGACAGATGACAAATTGCATGAAAACTAACATCATTAGTTTGGAGTCTGGATAGGAAACTGACTGGCTCAGTACTCATGGTTGCCTAGGTGCAGATATAGAAGATACTTACTAAATCAGACCTTAGTAGCCTAGTGTACTTACTTCTTGTCCCGATGACCTTACCTATAAATCCACTCCTCAATCTGTAAAATATATGAGAGATTAGAAGCAAACAAATAGGGCTAGTATTTTGATACTGTCGCTCTTGTTTTTGTATCTTATCTGGTAAACTATAAGTCAAGTCCTTGAGTTAAATGTCAAATAATATAAAATATTCTAACTCATCCCAGATTTCTACAAAGCTTCATTGTGTAGTAATGACATACATACTAATAGGTTGTGGCAAACAAGTTTTTGTACTATATTATATAGTTATGAAATTATTTCTTTTTAAATTTGGTTGGGTATGTCCTTTCTAAGTTTTCTTAGGGGATTACCAAGTTATTGAAATGTGGAGCATGGAATGGAATTTGTATAATCTCTCTTAAGAATTTTTGATTCTCTTCTTGAGTAGATTTTAAAAATAACTAAGCAAATAGCACATGTCATAATGCCATATAAGAAGAAATATATGTTACAGTTTTTTATCTCAATTAATTTCCCAACCAGGCTGTTTATTCAAGAAATTTTATTCAGTGCCAACTCTGCAAAAGTACAAAATTTTAAATGATACATTGACTTTTTAACTGAGATTTCTTCAGATTTTGAGAATATGGTCTAGACCTAAGGTATCCATTACTTCAGCCAGAAGTGATGTGTTTATTAAGCACTTAAAATACAGATTATTTTAACTGAAGTATACTGTAAGTGTGAAATACATTTTGTCTTTCAAATACATCATACGAAAAGGTTAGACATCTAAAAGTTCTCATAAATAAGATAAGTAAGAAAAATGCTTATCACTCATAACATTCTTTTTTAATGTGGCTAGTAAAAAGTTTAAGACTGTAAGTGTAGCTCACATTTAATTTCTCTTGGATGATGCTGATATGGATCTTGTTCAGCAAACTTGAGGCCAATTTTATTCAATAAATAAGAATATAATATTTTCAGTGTCATTTATAATTATCAACACATTTCCAGTACTAAAAATGAATCAGCAAAGTGAGTTTTTTTCTAAGGCAGACATTTCAGTACAGAAGACAGGAGGTTGGATGATTGCTAAGGCCTTCTGGCTCTAAATCTATATGATGCAATTATTCACATAATCCACTAAGTAGTAAAGTTCCAAGAGATGGACAGTTTACTGTGTTTGAATGAATGAATTAATTAACACTTACTATGTTTGAATTAACTGATGAAGGGAGGGAGGAAGGAATGGAAAAAGGGAGGGCTTTTAAAGTGGAAATAAGTATTTAAAAGGTACAAATACATCAATAAACTAGTGAAATGAATAGGACTTCATGCATGGAAAATATAAAAGATTTGTACATAATAATTTCTAGTGCTAGTGAAAAGTTGAAATGAGATTGTCACCACATGTAAGGAACTTTTATAAAATATCTGTAACAGCTTTTCAGATATTTCTTGAAATATCTTAAACTCTATTTCTTAAAATTTAGTCTGTTATTAACAAGAAACATACACAAAGTTTAGGGTATGAATAAATATGTTTGTGCTGGCCAAATATGAACCAAAGCCATGGCCAAGCGGAAAATCAAGACCATTCCTTTAGCAATAGAAATAACTAGGGCACACATTGAAAATGCCGTGATTCCTGCTGGCCAGGCATGATAATTATCACTTTTATCTGGATTTAAATGTAGATATTGGTCCATTTCACAGGATAAAGTGGTAATTCAGGGAAAATTTAGAAGGCACATGTGAAAGATACATTTATACTAACATATATTATCAACACATACCATATATATATAAATTTTCGTAAACGAAATACACTATGATAGATTGAATTATTAACTCGAATTCTTCATCCTTCCCTGCATCCCCCTTTTTGTCACAGCCACATCATGAGCAGATTGTACTCCTCCATGTATTATCTTTGGGCTCAGCGCTGTGCCTTGGCTTTGGCCAGTTCTTACTCAAGCAAAAGTTTGCAATGTGATTGTACATAGAGTTGTACTTGAACTTCTGCCAATACCGTTAGAAAAGGTTCCAAGTAGCCTTCCAGTCTGAGTCTACCTACTGTGTGAAGCTGAGCCATCCCAGACATTCTGTTGATAGTGTGTTAAGTTGATGAGTTTTGTGGCTGTTGATTAGGTAGCAGAACTAAGCTAATAAGTGCATTAAGTTCTTACAGTGGTTGCAAGTAACTCATATCTTAGTTTTTATGTTCTTGTTTGTTTTTCATAGGATGCATATATTCTTAAATGTACTTTTAAAGTAGAAAAAATAAATGTTAAAATCCATGGAGTATTTAAATTGTAGATGTATAGAATTCATAAAATGGGAAAAATAAGATATAATTTACAAAGAATAGTTCAATGATGTCTTCTTTTACTAATGTAGAAAAAAAGATAAAGCCACCAATGTCTCATGTTAGCATATGTTATGGGTTGAATGATTCCTTCCTTCCAATCACAATATTGATGTTCAATCCCCATTGTGAGGAATTATGAGGGTGGAAATTTAATCCAACTATAGTGTTTTAAAATGAGGTTTCTGGGTGAGCATGATTAGATAAAGACATAGGGACTGTGTCTTAGGTACTTTTCTCACCTCTGAGACATGATAACTAACACCTACAGTTTCATGGAGGAAATGTTGATTTGGGCTCACAGTTTGTAGAGGTGTCCACAGTCTGCTGGCTCCAAGGCACGGTGGCATGGCAGTGAGGCAAGGCTTTTGAGAAAGAACTCACGGCATGGCAGACAGGAAGCAGAGAGAGGGATCAAGGGAGGAGGAATGGAGATAGATCCTCAGAGGCCACACCTCCAGTGACTCACCTCCTCCAACCAGACTTCATTTCCCAAATCACATTGGGCTATCAACTCATCAATGGACTAATGCACTGATAAGTGTCATGGCCCCATGATCCAATCACCTCCCCAAAGCCCCATCTACAAGTGCACAGGCTTTAGGGCAGCAATGCGAATCTTTTAGAACTTCCAGTGGTAACAAACAGACTTCCTGACCCCGCAAGTCTTGCATTCTGCATGCACCTAAAACCAGCATCATGTAGATGACACTAAAGTCTGCCACCAGCTGGAAAAGCAGCCAGGCTTTCTTCTACCTTGGCCGTAGGGGTCAAGTGCCTGGATCACTGAGCACTAGGAACCCCATCTTGAGGAACAAATTTTCTAGGCTGCTGCCATTCTGGAACATGGTGTCCTGGAACTCTCTTCTCAAAGCAAAGTCTTTCACTTGTACAATTTTGAGCCTGCAAAGGATATAGCCTTATTTCCGCACATTTCCTCAAGTTATTTTTCTTATTGGTCTGTTCCAAAGTACTTGGTTTTTAATGTTAACCTTTTCAGCATCAAATTCTCCTCTGCTCTGTTTTTCAGGCCACAACTTTACTGGAATTTCTTTTCTGACCAAACCAAAAAGTTTTAAAATTATTCTGCTAGGCTCTTTGCTCTTGTGTCTCAAAGTAGAACTGCTTAAAAGCCCCCAGTAGTAGCCGGGCAACCGCCTTATCATTGGACTATCTCGAAATTTCTTCTGTCGGATTAATTATTCTACTACACTTAATCTCATTCTCCTACAATGTCACCAGACAAGGAAAATGCAGACAAATTTCTGACCAGAGCTTAACACTCATTGCCTGGAGTCCAACTGCCAACTGTCTCTGTTCCCAACTGAAAATTCTGAGCTGGGTCTTTAATTACTGCATTTTTATTGCACGTTCAGTTCTACAGAGCTCTGACCAGAATCTCCCATTAAGCTTGACTTACAGCATTCCAGGGTTGCTTCTCCAGCCAGCATCTCCAAATCTTTCCAAACTCTTGCTACAAACCAGTTTCAAAGGCCACCGAATCATATGGTCAGGTAGTCACAGCAACAACCCTATTCCTGGTACAAAAATCTGTCTTACTTTCTTGTGCTGAGACAGAATACTTCACACCCACAATTTAAGGAGGAAAGATTTATTTTGCCTAAGAGTATGTAGAGGTTTCAATGTATAATCAGCTGGCTCCAAGGCAGGGCAACATGTAGAGAGGCATGGCAGAGGAGAAACAGCTCATGGCATGGTGACAGGAAGCAGAGAGATCAAGGGAGCAGGGAGAGAGGTAAAACCTTCCAGGTCACATCCCCCTTGACACACCTCTGCCAATGAAGCTTCACCTCCAAAATCTCATTTAGTTATAAACTCGTGAATGAACTAACCCACTAATAAGTATCACAGTCCTGTGATCCAATTGCCTGCCCAAACCCTACGTATTAGCACAAGAAACTTTTGAGGGACATCTTGATATAAAGCATAACAGATGGATCCTTCATGACTAAATTGTGGTGGCTTTATAAGAAGAGAGATAAGCAGGGTATAAACAAACAAACGACATGTCTCTGGCCTTTGGAATCCCTGTGCTGTTTCAGGACTCTGCCAGTTAGAAGACTATCATCAGATGTGGCTCCTAGAATTTCAGTCAGAGCCATAGCCAAAATACATCTCTTTCCTTTACACTGAACTAGTTATAGTATTCTTAGTCTATTGTATTCTTAGCCAAAAAACAAGTCTATGTATGTTAGCATAAAAAGTATATCACGGTATAAATTCTTGATAGTTCATTATTTTTTTACAGTTCACAGAACATGTTTTCTCACTCTATCTAGAAAGACAAATGCAGTACTTAAAAACAGAGGATTCCAGAAACAGACAGTTGGCTGTTTATATCTAGACTCTACTATTCCCTAGCCAAATAATGTTTGGTAAATTGCTTAACTCCTCAATCTGTCTGTCTCTTCTCACCTGTACTATTAGAATAATGATGTCTAAATATCAATTATTTAGAGAATTAAGTGTAAAGCATTGAGGATTTTCCCCATCAATTCATAAGCATTATGAACACATTGATGATTATTTTATTATCAACAACATTTTACTGAATTTTCATTTGGCATGTCAAAGAACCATAAAGAATATAGATCCTACAGAGAAAGTTAACCCTTTGAAAACTAAGTCATAGAAATAATAATCTTGTACAATCTTTTTCTCATATGAGAATCCTAAAGTGTAAACAAATAATATAATAAAGAAAAGATAATAGAAGATTAGTAGGTAGGGTGATGGGTATCAGGAAGAGGATTAGGTGATGGGAAAAGAAAAGAAGTGGTGGGGGGAGTGAAAGGAATGAAAATGAACAAGATATGTTATATAGATATACCAATTCTCAAAAAGAACATCACTTTTCTCTATTATAAACAGGCACTAATAAAATAACAATAACTTTCTGACAGGGAATAGTTCTTAAAACACTATAGAATACCATTTTTATTTCTTCGTCTGAGAAATGTTTATTCATTTCAGTTGCCCATTTTTGGATTGGGTCTTTAAATTTGAGAGGTTTAATTTTTTTTTGAGTTCTTTGTATATTCTAGATGTTAGACCTTTGTCCGATGGATAGTTAGCAAAAAAATTTTCCCAGTCTGTGGGTTTTCGCCCTGCTTTATTGGTGATTTCTTTTGCTGTGCAAAAGCTTTTTAATAGCATGTGGTCCCAAGTACTGATTCTTTGTATTGTTTCCCGTGCAGTCTGGGTTCTGTTCATAAATTTCTTTCCTACCTCTATGTCTTCGAGGGTTCTTCCTATTCTGTTCTCCAGTAAATTTAATGTTTCTGTTTTAATGTTTAGATCTTTGATCCACTTTGATTTGAGTTTAGTACATGGTGAGAGACATATATCTAGTTTTAGTTTTTGACATGTGGTAAGCCAATTTTTCCAGCACCATTTGTTAAATAGGCTATCCTTCTTCCAGTGAGGGTGTTTGGCTTCTTTGTCAAAGATGAGGTATTTGAGTGTGTTTGGGGTTGTTTTTGTATCCTCCAATCTATTCCATCTGATCCTCCCGTCTGTCTTTTTGCAAATAAATATATGAAAAAATGTTCAACATCACTAGTCATCCAAGAGATGCAAATCAAAACAATGTTAAGATTCCACCTCACTCTGGAAAGAACAGTGTATATGGAAAAATCAACA
>PVJO010025480.1:11971-22779 GCA_004026905.1 Hystrix cristata
GTAGACTGGTCCAGCCACTGTGGAAATCAATATGGAGATTCCTCAAAAAACTACAACTGGAGGTTCCATTTGACCCAGCTATTCCCCTACTGGGGATCTTCCCAGAAGAATTAAAATCGTCATACCACAAGGACGTATGCACCACCATGTTCATAGCAACACAATTTGTAATAGCTAAGTCTTGGAAACAACCTAAATACCCAACAACCAATGAATGGCTAAAGAAAATGTGTTTTTTCTACACAATGGAGTACTACACAGCCATAAAAAAGGATAAACTAGAGTCATTCGTATATAAATGGGTGTTCCTTGAGAACATACTTTTAAGTGAAATAAATCAGACACTCATGAGTACACATCGAATTGTCTCTCTGATATGAGAAACTATAACTGTAAATAAGGACAAAGAGGGGTAATAGATATTATATAAAAGGAAGATAATATACAAAGGAGAGGAGTACTAGAAAGAGAGAAGGGGAAAAGCAGAAAGGCAACAAAGGACAGAAAAGGGAAAGGGAAAATATGGAAAATTATGAATAAACCTGCTGTAAATAGGGAGGGAGGGAACAGAGGGGAGGGGTGGGGAAGAGGGGGGAGAACCAAGATACATCATGTACAGGTACAAAGTAAATGTGATGAATGTAACTATTATATGTAAAATGTACCAATACATGTTCTTGGTTTAAAATAAAAAAAAAAACTATAAAATGATTCCCATTAATATTGATTGAAGAGAAGTCTAATGTTTTAAAAGTTCAATCTTAGCTATCAAAGCTAATCCCTTATTTTCCATTTGTATAAGATAGATGAAGTGTTTTGGTAGAAAGTTTGGTTTGTGTCAGTAGTAAATACCTAAGCAATGAAGAGCAGCATTATCTACCTTGGACCACATGTGGGACTAAGTAAGATTGAAGGACACTTTGGTTTCCAAGAATATCTCCTAATGTATTCTAATAAATATTATAATATCCTGTTTATCTCCTTTGAGGATAGTATGGAAGAAGGATAATAATGTTAGAAGTGTTACATAATCAAACCATTTTATGTACATTTTAATTTTTAAGTGATTTACTTTAACTTAATTTTTCCAAACTGGGTTTTTTTTTTTAAAAAGAATCAGACATGAAGAGGATTTATTAGAGGTAGATACAGGACGCACTCAAGAGCTGAGTGCGGGTGCTCAGAGAAGTGAGCCAACAATACAGTTGGTAACTAGAGATCTTTTACATGTTTGGGTGTTGGGAATCTGTGAAATTTAATAATGGATAGTCTTAATTTTGTCTAGTGGTTTGGAGAGAATGGCCCACCCATAGTGAGATAAGGGTTTATTTATTATTTATTTATTTATTTATTTTTATTTTTTAACCAAGAACATGTATTGGTACATTGTACATATATTGATCACATTCATCATGTTTGTTTTGTACCTGTACATGGTGTCTCTTGGTTTTCCCCCCTCTTCCCCACCCCTCCTTTCTGTTCCCTCCATCCCTATTTACAGCAGGTTTATTCACAATTCTTCATGATTTCCCTTTCCCCTTTCTTTCCGTTTCTTCCCTTCTTGCTTTTTTCCCTTCCCTCTTTCTAATACTCCTCTCCAATATCTGTTACACCACATTGTCCTCATTTACAGTTATGATTTCTCATATTAGAGAAACAATTTGATGTGTGCTCACGAGTGTCTGATTTATTTCACTTAACAGTATATTCTCAAGGAACATCCATTTACATACAAATGACTCTAGTTTATCCTTCTTTATGGCAGTGTAGTACTCCATTGTGTAGAAAAACTACATCTTCCTTAGCCATTCATTAGTTGTTGGGCATTTAGGCTGCTTTCAATAGATAATGGTTTATTTAGGTGGGAAATCCCAAAAAGGTGGTCAATTCATGATTGAAAGAGGACCGTTTGCAAGTAAAATGGTAATGGACAGACGCATTTGTAGCTGAAAGGTGTTGGCCCAGGTTTGCTATATTATGAGAGGAGAGAGAGAGAGAGAGAAAGAGAGAGAGAGAGAGAGAGAGAATAAACTGGGCTTGTGTTCTGAAGCTGTAGTTGTTCTCAAAGTACAATTTTTTTAAACCTCAACTTCCTTGTCTCCTTTTTACCTAGATTTTTTCTTCTATCCTACCTCATTTCCACCCCCACCCCTGAATTCAGTCCCTTACTCTTAAGGGAGTGTAGAAGGCTTAGGGTCCATCTTCAGTAACTGCTTCAGTCAAGCGGGAATTTTTATCATAATTACTAGAGTCTTAAAATAGTTCAGTTTTATTTGTACAAGTATTTTAAACTTACGGTTATGTATGTGTATTTTTGCCAAGTTCGCCTTCCTTTATTTTGTATCTAGACAGCTTTGATAATTTAGCTTTATGCTTTTTCAAATATACTGCATGTATATTTGGCACAGTTTCCTCCTTGACTCTATTGTTGTTCCTTATGTGAAAAGGCATTTATTTTGTTTCTCATTGGCTAGAATCAATAGCATAAATCTCAATTATGTACTGAGATAAAGTGTATTTTCTAGTTCAGACACACTGTGAGTTAAATATACTGTGGGGATAGGCCTGAGAATCTAATCATCCTTTATTTTTTCTTCCTAACAGTAAATGGTACCCAGAATTTTAAACGACCAACTACATAATTAAATATAGAAAATAAAAATTATCTGTAAACTGAGATCTGCTTTTTCTAAGGGGAAAATATTCGGGCCAGTATTTTCTTGCTAAATGTACATGGAGAATTCAGACCTCATAATCCAACCAACATTTACACCTGTTATCAGGTACCTCTTTCTAGAAATAGCTCGCCAAATAAACATTACTCACATTTCCTTTTGGAGTTGGTTTCCGAGTTCTTCTTGTCTCAAACAAAGAATTGAGTGAAACAAGCCAAAAACTGTGACAAAGTTTATTTGAACAATTAAAGGGACAAACTGGCTCTGCAGAGTGAACTTGGGAACAAAAGAGAGGAAAAATAAAAGCAAAAATAAAAATGTACCCTGGAGGACACAGGGTGGGCTACTGTGAGGAAAAGCCATGGTAGTGAGCTCAGCATGGCACCTGTACCCTTTTATGACATCCACATCTCCTGGGAACCCGCGAGGACTTGCACATGTGGGGTCCTGAGAGGTGGCGCTGCCTAGATTCTAGGTCCCGCCATGCGTGTCTTCGCAGCCAGTCTGAATCCTGCTCTCTCCTGCTGATAACAGACGGGAGGGGTATTACCAGGTTCTAATTCTCACAAGCAAAGAATTGAGTGGAGAATTGAGGGCCGTGAGAAAATTTATTTAAGTAACAAAAGAAAAGGAAACTGGCTCCACCACGTGAATGAAAGAGCTGCTGCCCTGGGGCAGCTAGAGAGCCAAAAGGGAAGGGGGCTGGGGAGAAGGGGCAAGAGAGCGAGCGCGCCAGCTTGGTTTCCGCTCACTCCATCTCAGTTCTTGGGAGAGTTTTTCCGATCCTGCGAGAAGAGGGCGTTTGGCTTTTGTGCTCCAGGTTGAGGTCAGGTCTAGGCCGCTCTCCCTTAGGTCACGCCAGTTCAAGCCATGCCCTACTCCTACCTCACTGTCTCGCACCTTAACATCAAGAGTTCAAGTCAAACTATAAGGATAGTACACTGTCTTGTGTGTGCGTATTGTGGTGTCAATTTCCCATTCAAGTTAACTCTTCATTGTATTATTCTGGTGAGCACATTTCCTGGGTTAATCCAAAGACAATGCAGATTGTCCACCTAACTGTTATAATTGAAAACCTTTAAAATATTTAAGACAGTTGGGTCAATAAATACACATCTGAAAATCCCCTGAAAGGCCTTTTATCTGGACCTTTGATATACATGACACAATTGCGACTGTTCTCTCTTTTGCTACATATGCCGCTGCTGTAGCTTTAGTGTTAGTCAAGAAGAGCGTGCAAAAAAAAAAAAAAAAAAGAATAGTGCACATTACACTCGGCTGGAAAATTAACCCCAAGACACGTGTATCTTAACACAACAGAAGCTTGGTTTTTTAATGGCGTTACTTACTCAGTGGGTATCAGTGATACAGGGGCAGGAATGGTACTTTCCACATCATCGCTCTGGAATTCAGGCTGATGGATAGTCCAACATCTGGCGCTTCTCATTTCATTGGCTAGAACCAATCAGACGTCCTCGTTTAAGCAAAAGATGTTTTAAAAATCGAAGAAGTACAATATGAAGCTGGATTTGGTGTGCAAACATGATCTTTGCCATAGGACTCAAGATACAGCACTATTGTCTCCTGATTCTTCTATTCATCAGACTGTCTTTTCTCTACCTCTTCAATATACTTCTCCTTCTCATCTCACCCATTAACACGTTTGTGTGCTGTAAATTACCTAATCCAAATTCATTAATATTTCCACTCCACAACTAACCCCAGGTAACTTCATCCACTAGTGAAGTTCTAACTACTATGTGCTTTTAACTTCAAGATAAATTACCTCAAGTCCTGTTCTACCCACAAAATTTAAACTATAAATAACCATAATTTAGTCAAAGATATTTCACGCTCAATATGAAAAAAACATAAACTTATTGTTTTCCCTGAAACCTACTATCTGTACTTTTAAAAATATCTTTCCCTATTTATTGTCAACATCATGCCTCCATGTGTAGATTCTTCACTACCATCGTTATCATTTGCAACTAATGTTTTAGATCAATTTAAGCCGTGGTGCCCAGTCCTATGATTCAACATTGGTGAAGATGGTCTTTTGGGAGAGAGGGGTGTGAGGTGATTACCACACGATTTACATTTCAACCACTACATTTTGAAAAAGCACATTACCATCCACTAGTGTATGTAGCTTCATCCAATAAGTTGAATGCACCAAAGTGCAAAAGCTGACATTTCTGACAGAAACAATTTGGCCTCAAGCAGGAAACATTGGACCCCCACCAGAGTTTCCAATTTGCCTGCTTTGCCCTGCAAATTTTAGACTTGAAACTGTAACAGCAAAATTTAATTGGATTTTTTTTGGACTGGATGCTTGTGTTATGAAATCTAGACAATATATATGTATATATATATTTATCAAAAATAGGTGCTATATGTTTAATAACAAAAGAAATTCTTACAATAAAAGATATATTGCCATTATTCTCCCTTAAAATGTTCCTGCTTTCTTCACACTTATCCCATAGCTAAAAGGCACTCTTCAGTTGCACTATAGTAGCTCCTTCTAAGTCCTGACTCTATTCAAAACACTTTCCTTTCATAGTCAGTTCGACTTTTGAGAAGAGCCAGAAGTTTCCAGATCTGGTGAATAAGCTGGATACAGACATAATGTTTTGACTCTGTCTTTCATCTGGGTGGCACTGGGCAGCACCATTCATTATATTTTTGAAGGGGGAGGTTTTGGTGGGGAATTAATGGTAGTATGTCTTTTGTTGTAATATTTTTAAATTTAAGCATTCTCCATATATTTTGATCAACATTTACAGCTTACTGTGACTCACATTAAGATCTTCCATCAGGACAATCTCAGAAAGAAAAGGGCCTGAACTTGAACAGATTCTTGTCATGGAGCAAGGGGTCTTGGGCAAAGCCAGAGTTCTGGGGAGGATCCTGGTGTCGATGGGAGGATGTGTCCCAAGATAGCAATGTTCACAGAGCCCAGCCCCAGCTGTCATCCTGGGACTCTCAAGCCAGGAGTGCCATGTGGGTCTGCCAAGATTTTCCCTGCAGGGAGGGAAGTACCTGGGTGGGTGAGGGTTTGCTTTGGTGGGCATGTGGCTCTGGCCAGTAGAGGGAGGAATTCTTGCCTCTGGTAGGTATAATGGTGAGGGCAAAGGAGAATTGGCTGGAGAGCACATTGTCTCATAGCAACCTGGCTTTGCCTTTGCCCAGGGATAACTCGTGCAGTAGTTGGTCAAATGTGGTCATCTCCATCCCTTTCATAAGGGTATGAGAGGCATGAGGTCCTATTGGCAGAGTGCAATCCCAGGGCTAGTCTTAAGTTTGGGTCCCCAAATTTGTATTTAGATTATCATTCTCTTTTCATTACACCTTAGGGTGACGCTAGGAGATCCTGATAAAACTCTCAAGCTGAATATTTCCTGGAAAGCTTCAGGGAATAGAGGGCTTTGGTCTAAAGGAGTAGTCCAGATTCAGCAGGTTATAAGAAACCTGGGTCCTAACTGGAGTCAAGTTTAATGCCCCAAGTGTTAAAGAGATTATTCCCCCAAAGAAGTGACAACACAAAGCGAAGTTCCTATACTCCTTTCTGTGAGAATCCAGCCAAATATATGTATATGCGAGGGACCCTACATTTCCTGCGTGGGACCTGTTGTGAAGGTAAGAGGTACCCTAAGCTATGCCAAGAGCAAGGTCATAGGCTTGAGTGAGGACTAAGCCCACATGCAAACTCCAAATAGGGAATCCTCTACATATTATCCCTTCTCTCTTCCCTAGGAATCACTAGAAGAGCTGTCAGTCTGCGTTGCCCTCTTTAACAGGATGGTTGAACTAGCTGTATGCACCAAACCTGCAGAAGGATGAGTCCCAGACCCTTACAGGAGTCAGGGAGATGATCTTACATGAGGACTGGCAGAATCACTCCTTTTCAGAAGGGGAGACAGAATGAAGTGTCCTCCAACAGTCGAACCCCAGAGGGTCCCAGGCATGGCAGTCATGTGTACAAGAACTCCTTAGGTTTGATGCCAATAGTTCAATGTGGGCCCTTGTCTGAGACAAAGAACACCGGGTAAGCATGGGCAGTTGTACCGGGTCATATCTAGAACCACAGGTAGGGCCCTGAATTAGGACAGAGGACTACAACATGCCCCTGTCACCAAGAACTGAAAACTGCTGGTGAGAGTGGTAGACAAAAGTGCCCTTCCGCTGACTCTAAGTACATTCCAGGAAGGGAGAACTTTAGGTGGCACACAAAGCAGGGAACTTAAGCACTACTAACACTTTATTTTATGGTCCTCAATGTGACCCGAGAAGATCAACTACCACAGAGCACAAGGGGGTCCCCAAGAAGTAGAGTTGTTACCTACATTCTTACCATTAGTGAAGCAAAGAAGTGCTAGATAGCAGTAGCCTAAAACTCGGTTTAATGATTTCTACTTGGTTTTCAGAGGACAGGCTCATCAGGATAGGAGCTCTGAGATTCCTAGAGCAGAGCTTACAGGGAAAGGTGCAGAAGCATCTTTACAATGCCAGGGAAGTGTCTCTGCAATGGAGGAGCTTACACTCCTACATTTTCTGTCCTTCACATGCTTACATCACCTCTTCTACTGCCCACAATCCAGTCTGCTGTCGCTGCCACAGTCATCATACCTCTGAATCAAAACAGGAAGTCCAAGGGCAGCCCCAGGGATTTCAGAAAGCTCAGGCAACTGTGACCAAGAACACATTGCCCTTATCATCTTCTCCTTCTTTGGAGTTACCACCCGCACAAAATCTGCTTCTCAGTCACGATGTGCTCCCGAAAGGCCTCAGAGGGCTGTTTCCAACACTATGCCTACACATATTTTCATGCAAGTATCATATTAAGGAACCACCTGCAAAATCAAGGAAAAGAAACATTCTTCACAGACCCAGCCCTCTACCATGTGATCTTCCAGAGACACTCTAACCAAAATAGACAGCACACTGGTGCACATCATCACGCACAAGTACAAAATGAAAAAGCTCATAAACATTGCTGTAAACTTTCATTATTTTTTCAAAGTATTAACAGTTGTTATTTTATTTCTAAACAGATGCTGGGTTTTAATTCTTTGTTATAAATTATAAGGATTTTTTTTTAACCATTCTCTGACTCTATTTCTGGGACATAAATTGGGAACAATCCAAATTGCTAAATTTTATCAATTTAACAACTGGGCTTCCTGGTTTTTGCTGTAGTTCCAGGCACTCCTTGGACACGGACTGCTTCTACACACGGAGTGCAGATAGGAAACTGGTCAACTGTTTGCAGAGATGTGAGATTTCCCCAGAAGACCTTAAGAAAGAGGCAAAAGCCATTAATCATCAAACAATTCAAGGTGATGAGTCCCGTAAATGACTGGGAGACAACTACTTCCAAATACAAGTGTCATCCAGAGCCTTTGGGAGGGTGACTCCAGTTCGGTAGAGAGAAGGGTAGGCGAGAATGTGAGGAGCAGGAAGAGGAACTACCGGACAACCAGGCCAGAGCTGTGGGGCCCTTCAGTATCCAGTCCTAGCAGTCTGTTCTTGTAGGCCCCGAGAGAACTGTGCTCATAGTTGTTCCCCCTGACTTCCAACTGGGAATTGGCAGGGAGTACATCGTCCATTTGAGAGGAGCAGGTTCAGATAAAGAGGAAGCAGAGTTACAGGACTGGTCACGTGTCAAGTGAGCACTGAAATGTGGACTAATATGAGCATTTGCTGCAAGAGACACCCATAAAACAAGCTTCGGGAAATGCCCCAGGTTTATGTTTTCTTGCAGAGTAATGTCATATGAGTAATGATTTTCTTGAAAATGTGAACGAACACAAATCTAAAACTTTTTAAAATCAAAACATATGGGAACAGTGATGGAAAGTAGAAGTTAAATTTGAAACAGCTCTTCCCCTTCTAGTTATCTTCACAAAAGAGTTAAATATATCCTTTTACAGCCATACTCTCATGCTCATGTTTATAGCAGCACAATTCACAAGCGCTAAATATTGGAAGCAGCTGATATGTCCGTCGACATACGAATGGATAGAGAAAATGTGAGATCTGTACATACTGAAATACTACTCGGCTATACAGAGGGATAATTTGAGTCACTTGTGGGAAAATGGAGGAAACCTGAAAACAATGTCAAATGAATATAAATCTGACAAATAAGCTTAAATGCAGTGTGGTTTCTCTCCTATGAGAAAAGTATAAATGAAGTATAGAGCAAAATGAAAGATAAAACAGAGATAAGCCGAACATAAACTTTTTGCAAACGAGAAAGGGAGCAAGAGCTGGAGGGTGGCAGAGAAGAGGAGGTGATAGAGACATGGAAAGAGTGGCACGTGTTATGTATTTGTACTGACTACCACAAAGGATGTAATCATTATGTCACTAGAGAGAGGAGGAGGGAAGAAGGTGAAGGGAAAGGAATTAAAGAGAATTAAGCTGTACTAAATACATGTACCTACTCAGAAAGGTGAACGTAAGCATTAAATGCTGCACATATGTACTACAAAATAAAATGAAACAATTAAAAAAGAAAATAGTAAAAGGTTACAATTCTTGGATAATAGGATTCAGTCTAGTCTTTCTTATAAATTGAAAAATTGTAGGTGCATTTCTTAGCAGATTCCGGAAAGGAAAAGGCATTAAATCCTAAAATATTAGCCCTCATATTTTTTTGTTTATTCAAAGCAGGAGCTTGTAGGGGATGCCTCGATTTCCCCTGCATGTAGAAAGAGAAGTGTGGGGGTCTTAGGTCCCAGGAAGAGATCCTCTTGGTAGCAAGTCTCAATTCCACTCTGGGGACTTGGGGAGAGGTGGACTATGCTTGGAGGCTGGTGGACTCTGTTCATGCCCAAGACAAATACCAGCATCCACAGAATATATGGGGTTATTTGAGACACTGAACAGTGCCATCCAGCTGGGGTGCCCATTTTCACCTGCAAGATGGAAGAAAGCTAAGCACTGATATCTAAGAGATAAGGATCTAACTCTGTGAGCTGGGCTTTGGGTAAAACTAGTGTGGAGGTGATGGCCCCACCCCCTGCTGACAGGACCTGTCCACAAATATGGAGGCTAACAAAGTCCTGCCCCACTCTGAGTCTTGAGATGCTCAGGGAGGTGGAGCACTGTGGCCATGCACGGATTTCCTCTCTGTGGAGTTGGGTTTGGTTTGAAGGCTGTATGACTCAGGAGAATAGAAGGAGGAATCCCAGGTTCTGCTGGATATCAGTCAAGGCAAGGACCTAAGCAGCACTGGATCCGGGTCAGTGTGGTCCTTGAAGGGCTCCCCCCTGTTGATAGCCCTGGAGTCCCTTGGTGTCCTGTCCTGGATGTGGGTCATCCTCACTTCCACTGTGAAAGCCAGGACCTGTTGTGAGCTCAGTGTCTGGTCGGCTGATGGGAAACTGTCAGGACCCTTCAGCATTCAAGGTAATGTTGCTGAATGTGTGCAGAGGGAGCACCCTCTTCTCAGTATGAAGGCGGCCCCACAAAGTTCCTGCCCTGCCTCAGCCCTCAGAGTTCCTGGGCCAATGCTGCCTGTGAAGAGACCCTCCGCTGCTCGCCCCCTCGGACCAGTGCAGCCAGCCAGTCCCTGGCGTGGCCTCAGGTTATGGGAAGAGGGAAAGGCCCAGAAACAGAGAAGGGTCTTGCCCTAAAAGGAGGAAAGTCAGGTGCTAAGTGCCGACGAGCTGACATTTTTCAAAATAGGGGGCCACACGGAGCAGGGTCCCCACTGTCACACATGGGGATGAGTGCCCAAATAAGGGAGTCAGATGGGGAGCACACCGACTTCTGCTCTCGAGACTCAGAGGAATGTGGACTTTGGTTTGCACCTACTGCACTCAGATGAACAGAAGGAGCAGCATTGAGCCTCCCAGGAGTTGAGATCAAAGTCCTGCGTCCACTGAGGGACTCAGACTCCAGAACTGTGTGATCTGAGAGCACCGTTGGAGCTCTCAACGCACGCAGGCCTTGACCTTTGTGGGCCAGTCTGGCTGTCAACGCAGGGCCAAGGAATCTGGGGACATGCGACAGGGCATGGCTCCTGGACAGCATATATGGAGTCCCACCGGTGGTGCAGATCCAGGAGAAGAGACTGAGAGAAGAAATGAGACTTCTCAATACACAGGACAGACAGCAGCA
>PVJO010025481.1:0-22685 GCA_004026905.1 Hystrix cristata
GCGGTTACCAAGCACCTCCCCTCCACCTTATCCCTCATTTCTTAATCTAATTGGTCACACCAACTGACCTTTAGTTTGGGTGACTAAGGAAAAATTCCTGGGGACTTGGAAACCTGTACCCAGTTACAACCCTTCAGTCATTTAGAATTGTGGCAGAATCATTATGTGGTGATTTGCACATAAATGGTACGGTGTTTTATTTAGCCATGACAGAACATAATGTGTAAACAACAGCATCTGCATGAATATGCATGTCGCTTAATGACACCATTATTTAATTTGCTCCTTTGCCAAGACTCACCTCACAGATGGTTCTAAGAAGGCCCCAGGAATTACACTAAAACCACTAAATACTCATCTTTTTCTTGCCAACTCACATAGCTTTTCAACATTTATTTGGAAAAATAGAAACAACATGCCTTAAATTAATGCCTCTCCCCACAATTGCCTTTCACTTCACTCCCAAGTCCCATGTAGGCAATCAACCCAAGCTCCAGTTTTCACTCTGTTTCTTACATATCTTTATTTTATTAAATTTACTCCTTTATGGTGGCATTATATATTCATATCCTTGCAATGGCTCCATAATGCAGAAAATACATCTCTGCTTCTTGGTGTTAGGGTTGGCCATGTGACTTATTTGGCCAATCTGATGTTGGCAGCCATGTTGCTAGAAACAAATTGAAAATGTGCTTATTTAGTTGAGATTAGCTACTTTTGTGCTTCTGTCATCCCCATGAGTTGAATTTGCTCTCAGTAAACTCACTGGTCCAAGGAGGAGGAGACACATGGAGCAGTCTAGATCCAAATCTTAGATCCACAGTTTAGATCCAAATCTAGTCAATTTAGATTAAATAAATCCAGGTGATCCGAAGATCCATTATCAAGAGAATAGGTGATTGTTCTTATATCCAGCTGAGTTTTAGGAAGACTGGTTATGCAGCAATAGCTAATTTACATATATGATAATCATATTTGAATCTTTCACTCACATGGCCCTCACTCTTGAATATTTCCTCAGATTCACATGGCATTCTCTCAGGCATTTTGTGAACTAGTCATGGCTCATTGTCTGTAAAATTTGATACCTGCTTCATAGAGTGTTTTTGTTGGAAGGATAATTCTTTCCAATTATCACCATATATCACATTTATTTTAGCTTTATTCTTTCAAAATGTGTGCTCATGTCATCTTCTAGAACCTTCTGTTTTAGGTAGGATAGATTCCTCCTTTGTTAATTGAACAAAATGATATACTGACAAGTGATTTGCTCAGGATCATGGGGGAAATGGGAAAGAAGTTTTCTGATTTTTATTCCAGTACTGTGAAAATCTTACCATGCTCTAGGAAGACAGATCACATAGTTTACTTCTGCTAATTTGCTTAGCTCCTAGCAGAGTCCAAAACGGAGAAAAGGTACTCAGAGCATGATTTTTCAGTCTAAGAACTACTCGAAGACAGTACTGATATGCTTCAGAAATTTTTCACATGAGATATATTTCTTTTGAAGAATGGATCTGAGAAGTAGAACAGGCATTAGTAAAGTCACTTCCACTTCTTCCATGCCAGCTAGATCGAAAAGTAGGTGAGGCAGCATGACATATATTTTCCAAATGCCTGCAATATCTCCCATCCCATATATTCTTTTACAATGTGACTCTGCCATTTGCTTTACAAAAGGTGGTGTCTAATTAACATTACCTTAACTTTTGCTAGGCTTGTTATGGCTTTATCCAGTGTCCCTGCAAAGCCTCATGTGCTTATAGGTGGGGTTTTCAGAGCTGGCTGGGTCTAGGGCATATGATACTGCTATTAAATTAGCTGTGCTACTAAATTAGCTTACTGATTAGAATTAGCACAGTTCTGGGTGTGGATAATGGAAGACCCACCCTGGCTGTGGAGGTATCAATCAGTAGGCTTATAGCCTGAGTAGAATATAAAGGGAGAGAGGGAAGGCAGGCTTGCTGCTGCTGCCTGCTGTTTTGCTGTCTCCTGCCTACTTTCCCATGGACTATTTCTCCTCTGCTATGCCCCTCTGCCATGCAACTCCACCTTGGAGCCAACCGACTATGGACTGAAATCTTTGCAAACTGTGAGCTGAAGTAAACCTTTCCTCCTTTAACTTTGGGTGCCTGGCATTTTGTCTCAGCAACAAGAAAAGTAACTAAGACGAGGCTTATGAGTGTTTCAAACATTGGGGAACAACAGAAATGATACTCTGTGACTTACAAGTATAGGTCATAAAAGGCAATGCATTTAATGTCCTGTCCTTTGGGACATTTGTCTTTGGATCCGTGGCCCAGCATACAGCAAGTCCCGCTACTCTTGATCAATGTGAAGAAAGAGCTCTGGTTACATGGGGACCAAGATGTAGGCGCCCTGGTTGAAAGCCACAAATGAGATAGCAATTGTCAGCAACATCAGACATGTCAGTAAAAACACCATCTTGAAGTACATTCTCCAATCCAAGCTTTTCCTATCACAGGACATTTGAGTTTCCTCAAGTGAGGTTCCAGATGCCAAGCAGCAGAAAAACAACTTCCGCTTTGACCTTTACAAATTTGTGACCCACAAAATCAGTGAGCATAATACATTATTGTAATTATATGTACTTTGGAGTCAGGTTGATCTAGGTTTAAATGCCCTCTTTGGCAAAATATGCAGCCTCTCCGAGCTTCAGTTACAACACCTGTAAAAAGGAATAAGAACATTACTTTCTTTATAAGCAATTATGAAGACTAAATGGTATATTACAGGAACAAATTTTAAACACAGTTCCTGGAGCCTAGTAAGTGCTCAATTATTGCCCCAAGTTCTTTTCATTGTTAAGTGTAAAGTACTGTTTGAAGATGCTCAAGGAGCAAGTCCTCATTTTCTATCCTTTCAGTCCCTGATACCAACCATTTTACTCTTGGTTTCTAGTCTTTGACTATTTTAAACTATCTCATATAAGTGAGATCACACAGTATTTGTTCTATGATGGGTTTATTTCACTTATTTTAATGTGCTGCACATTCACCCATGTTAGTATGTATCAAAGGATTCTTTCTTGAAAAGCTAAGTAATGTTCCCTAGCATGTGTATACTACTTTTTCTTTGTTTTTACATCCACTGATGGATGTGACAGTTAAGTTGGGTTGTAACTTGATTAGTCTGAGAGCCACATAGAAGGTGAGCAAAACACATTTGTAGATGTGTCTGGGTGGGTGATGGAAAGGCCACCTAGGGTACTGTATCTGGTGCCTGGCTCCTTCCTCTCTGGCATTGTTTACCTGCTCTGCTTCCTGGATGCCATAAACTGAGCAGCTTTGCTCCACCATGCCCTTTCGCTGTGGTGGTTTTGCCTTGGAGCCTGCCAATCATAGACTGAATTGCCCAATTAAACTTCTACTTTAAGTGGGTGTTGGGTACTGTGTCTCAGCAACAGGAAAGCTGACTAATACAAGAAATTTTTACCAGAGAAGTGGGGTCATTGCTGTCACTGCTGCGATAATATTCTGACCACATGGCTCGGAAACCATTGGCACTGGTTTGAGGGAGGAGTTTGGAAATTTGCCAAATTAGGCTGGAGAAAGCCAGAATCCTGTAAGCAGACAAGTGATTCTGTTTGGAGCTCAGAAGAAAATAGTGCTAAAGGAATGCAAAGAGTAAAGGCCAGGCTTAGGAGGTTTCATTTAGGAATGCGGACCCTGTTGAGAAGAGAGGTCACGTTACACTCTGGAGAAGGAATTACTTACACTTTGCTCATGTCCTGAGACTTTGTAGGAGGGTAGTTTTAAGGACAGTTTTTGTTCTGGTGGAGGAAACATCAAGATAGCTCAGTGTTCAGGCTGTGGCATGTGTATTACTGGCATATATACTAGTGGCTGCTCAGTGTTCAGGCTGTACTACTGGCATGTGTGCTACTGGCCGTGGCATGTGTACTAGATGTATAATGAGAATCAGGAGTGAAAAACAGCAGAAAAATTTGAAAAACTTAAATTTTAGCCTGAAAAGAACCACATGTAAAGTGGGGTAAAAGGTATTATTGCTAGAGGATAGTGTCATTAAAGAACACAAAGTACCTTGAACAGAATGGAATTACGACATTTTGTTTATTTGGAGATTAAATTTGGTGTACTGGGTACATTCGGCACATGCCTAAAATCCCAGCATTCTGGGAGGCTGAAGCAGGAGGGTCACAAGTTCGAGCCCAGCCTAGGCAAATTGGCAACTCAGTGAAACCCTGTCTTAAAATAAAAAATAAAAATAAAAATAAAAAAAAAGAAAAGGGCTAAGGATACAGGTCAACGTGAAAGCCTGAGCTTTAATCCCCAGTACTACAAAAATTGAAGTATGGTTTAAAGATATGTGTTTGGGTATCAAGTCGGCAAGGGGTGGAATGCAACCATTACACTGGACTTCAAGTTGATTAGCTTGAGAGCTGCCTGGGGACTAGCAAAGCGCAGTTCTTGTTGTGCTTGTGTGGATCATGCAGATGTGACCTTGGGGACCCTATCTGGTCCTGACCTTGTTGTCTCTGGTGCGATTCTCCTGCTCTGCTTCTCAGCCCTATGGACTGAGGAACTTTGATCCAAAATGCCTGTCAACTATGTTTTTGCACTGAGCCACTTGACCATGGACTAAACATTCTGAAGCCATGAGCCAAAATAATCTGCTCCTTCTTTAAATTGTAGGTGTCAGGTATTGTGTCCCAGCAATAAGAAAGCTCATTAATAAAATGAACATATAAGTTGTTTTCACAATATAATGGTTAAGCTTAGTCATCAATGTGATTGGCTTGGAAGCTGTCTTAGGAAATTGGTAAGGCATACTCTTGGGTGAGTCATGGAGGCATAGCTTTGAGTACTGCATATGCTCCTTGGACCTTTACTTTCTGGTGCTGTTCCTATGCTCTATTTCCTGATTGCTATATGTCGAGCAGGTTTCTTCTACCCAGTCTTTTCACCATGCTGTTTCTGCTTTGGAACCCACTAATCATAGACTGAATCTTTTGAAACTATGAGCCAAATTAAGCTTCTCTTCCTTTAAATTGTAGATTTTTTTGTACCAGTGGTAGGAAAAGAAACTAATACACTCATCTTCGCTATTGAGAATAATGTGGACATTAATGTGAAAGAATGAATATCTCTTCAAGATTACAATTTCAATTCTTTTGGATTAATACTCTAAACCATGACTTTTGGATCATATGGAAGGTCTCCTTAATTTCTTTAGGAACCACCATACTGTTTTCCATAATGGCTGTACCAATGTATATTCCCAACAGTATACAAGGGTTCCCTTTTCTTCACATTTTTACAAACTTTTGTTAGCTCTTATCTTTGATATTGGCCATCTTATCATATGTGGGTGATATAGTATTGTCATTTTGATTAGCTTTGCCCTACTGATTAGTAATGTTGTACAATTCCTCATATACCCATTAGCCATTTGTATGTCTAATTTTTTGTATGTCTAATTTTTTTGTATGTCTAATTTGAAAAATGTCTAATCAAATCCTTTAACCATTTTCAATATGTGTTTTATAGTTGAATTGTAGGAGTTTCTTAGGTGTCTTTGAAATGCACCCCTTGCCAGATATATACTTCGTAAATATTTTTGCTCATTCTATAAGTTGTTTTCTTAATAAAATATTAGCAAAGCAAGTCAAGCTGCATTATAAAAGTTATATACTATGACCATGTGGGCTTTATTCGAAGAGTGCAAGGTTTGTTCAACATAAGAAGTTCAATTAATGTAGTGCACCATACTGTGGCTTGAATATGATTTCTCTGCTCTGAAACTCATTGAAATTTAATTCCTGGTATGTGCTAGTAAAAAGTTAAAATCAGGCGGAACTCGTAAGAGATGATTAGGGCTCTTGTTTCATAAATAACCCACTTGAAAAGTTAATGGGTTAGTGGATTAATAGGTCATTTTGAGAGTGGTTCTGAGGTGAATGCTAGTTTTGCTAGGTTCCCAGGATGCTTCCTGTTTCTTGCCATATGATGCCTTGTGCTGGCTCGAGAGTTTCATCAAATGTGGCCCATTAACCTTGAACCAGAACTTTGAGCTCCAGAAAACATCTTTTTATTTAAAGTTACTCAATCTGTGGTATCTTGTTATTAGCAGTAGAAAAGAATAAAACACAAATATTAATAGAAGAGAAATTATTACAAGATTTTCTCTTTAGATGTAGTAAAATCATTTGACAAAATCAAACACTCTTTCATGATAAAATAATCAGCAAGCTAGAAACAGAAGGTGTCTTCCTCAATATGATAAAAAGAAGAGATGAAAAACCACAGTTAACATGTTTGAAAACCTTATTCTTAATATATGTAACAAGTCATTGATATGTGCTCTCATCACTTCTATTTAATATTGTACCAGGAACTCTATCTAGCACAATTAGACACAAAAAAGAAATTAAAATTGTGCACGTTAGAAAAGAAGACATATAAGTATCCTACTTAAAAGCGATTCGACCTTATATATAGAAAACTTTAACGCAGCCACAAAAACAAAACAAAAACTTCTTAAATCTAATAAATGATTTTAGTATAGTTGAAACAATATAACTTTATCCAGATCATCTCTATTTCTCTATTTAAATACACTAGCACAAATAATCTAAAAATTCATGAAAACCAATAGCATTGCATCAGTCAGGGCCTATTAGAGAAACAGATTTAATGCAAGATATACAAATATATAAGAATTTACAAGATTGATTTACAATGGCCGCCCACAAAGTCAGGCGTGGAAAAGTGCAAAAGGTCTGCCTGTGCACTGGGGATGCAAAGCATCCAGTTGAAGGCCTGGGGTTCACTGTAGTGTCCTGTGTCAGTCCATATCAGGAAGCCAAAGAGTCTGCCATGGAAGGCAGAAGGGTCTGCACAGGAAGGCTGAAGTGTCTGCACTGAAACCCAGGCGATGACATCCAAGGTGAAGGCGAAGACTGGAGCTCCTGCAAAGAAACCAATAGAAGCCTTCCTTCTTCATTTCTCTTTTGTACCATTCTAGTGACAATCCTCCCTACCATGGGTCTTCCACTCCCAGAACTATGCTGAACCAATTCCGTTGGGTGTTTCTTACTCGAGTTGACAGAATTGTTTAACAATCATAATCCACCTCTTGTCAACTTGACAACCAGACACATTTCTTTAAATATATTCTACAGATACAAAGACAAGCTCATAATTACACCTAACATGTTATAACTATCCTGCATACAAACAGAAACACTAATTTCTTCCCCAGAATAGAAGGCAAATTTTCTTTGGGTGATGCTTACCCCTAACGTTTCATAACTTGGGCATTATAACATAGGTTTAACAATATTTAAGAACCAAAATTAAGTCTATCAACATTATGTCACATTAGAGAATATTAGGAGAGAATTATACAATTACGATCCTCATTTCTGTAGCTGATCATGGGGCATAGCTCATATTTAGAACTATCTTCTTCTACTACCCATTCTGTACTCCCTTGGCCTTCAGCAAACACCTCAACCATTTGTCATTCTGCCTGGATTGGGTTGTGTCAGTTTCCCACTGACTTTAGTAACAGGGCAGAGTAACACTAGAAGGTGACCTAAAGGATGTCCTGCACTCAAAGTATACTCTTCCTTTCTTCCATTGTGGAGCAATAGTCCAATTTCCCCTTGATAATCTCGGTCCATCACCCCTGCCAATACTGACTCCCTTTTTAGCTTTAGAAAGAAGACTCCCTTTCTTTGGAGGCATGAGGAGACCAAATGACCAGGGGGACGTCTTAGCTCCTGGTTCAATAGTATAATTGTTGTACTTCTTGGTACAAGCCTTCCTTCCCCTGGAACTAAGCTTCTAAGCCAGCAGAGCATAAGGTCATGAGAACAGAAAGCAAAAATGTTGCAAGTGGATCACTGGGCATAATGGTGAGTGTAACATTCCCACGTCCACCCTTTGATTCCTAGACCCATGAATCCTGGCTATGGGAGACACAGAACTGAATAGTGGACACTGACTCAAAAAATATACAGCCTTTTGAAGAAACTTACCCCAGCACTGCAAGCTATTGCAACCTACCTGGCACTGTAACTGTGTCTTCAGAAGACCATTCCACCTTTCTCTCAATCCAGCCACTTCTGGGTGGTGAGGAACATGGTAAGGCCAGTGAATTCCATGACCATGAGCCTACTGCCTCACTTCTTTGGCTGTAAAATGTGTTCCTTGGTTAGAGGCAATGCTGTGTGGAATTCCATGTTGGTGGATAAGGCATTCTGTGAGTCCAAGATGGTAGTTTTGGCAGAAGCATTATGTGCAGGGGAGGCAAATCCATATCCAGAATAAGCATCTATGCCAGTAAGGAAAAACATAGTCCTTTTCATCATGAAAGTGGTCCAGTATAATCCACCTACCATCAGGTCACAGACTGAACACCCTAGGGGAAGGTGCCATATTGGAGACTCAATGTTGGTTTTTGCTGCTGGCATATTGAGCATTCATCTGTGGCTGTAGCCAGATCAGCCTTGGTGAGTGGGATTCCCTGTTTCTGAGCCCATGTGTAACCTCCATCGTTGCCACCGTGGTCACTCTGTTCGAGTTCATTGAGCAACAACAGGTGGCTGAAGAAAGAGGTTGACCATTCTGCAGAATGGGTCATCTAATCCACTTGATTGTTAAAGTCTTCTGCCTGCCGATGTCACATTTTGTTGACTGTTTACATGAGCTACAAATATTTTTACATTTTTTGCCTGGATGTGAAGGTCTATCCACGCAACTCTTCCCTAAATATATTTGTCACCAGTTTTCCAGTCATGTTCCTTCCAAGTTCCTGACCATCCAGCCAGACCATTGGAGGCAGCCTATGAATTATTATACAGTTGCACATCTGCCCATTTCTCCTTCCAGGAAAAATGTACTACCAAGTACACTGCCTGAAGTTCTGCCCACTCTGAAGGTTTCCCTTCACCACTGTCCCTCAGCGATGTCCTGGAAAGGGGCTGTAATGCTACACCTGCCTGCTTGTGAGTAGCACCTGCATAACATGCAGAAACATCTGTAAACCAGGTCCCGGCCTTCTTGTTCTCTGACAGCTGTTCATATGGTACACCTCATGAGGTCATAGGTGCATGCTGGGAAACAGAAGGCAATATAGCAGGAGTAGGAGCCATTGGGCATCTAGCAACTTCTTCCTGTAACTTACTTGTACTCTGTGGACCTGCTTTGGCTCTAATACATATATACCATTTCCATTTAATGATAGACTGTTGCTGTGTAAGTCCAACCTTATGACTTGGTAGATCAGATAATACCCAGCTCATAATGGGCAACACAGGTTGCATAGTAACCTGGAGTCTTATGGCCAAGCATGCAGTTCCCACTAAGGCCCAGTAGCAGGCCAAGAGCTATTTTTCAAAGGGAGAGTAGTTGACTGCAGATAATGGCAGACCCTTGCTTCAAAATCCTAAAGGTCTCTGCTGCAATTCATCTATGGGGGCCTGCCAGAGACTCCAAATAGCATCTCTCCCTTCCACTGATACTTCAAGTACCACTGGATCTGCTGGATCACATGGCCCAGAGGCAGAGCAGCCTGCACAGCAGCCCAGATCTGTTGCAGAGCCTTTTCTTGTTCTGGGCCCCACTTCAAACTAACAGCTTTCTGAGTCCCTTGGTAAATAGGCCAGAGCAAAACACCTTAGTGAGGAACGTGTGGCCTCCAAAATCCAAATAGGCCCATTGGGCATTATACTTCTTTTTTGGTTGTAGGAGAAGCCAGATGCAACAACTTATCTTTTACTTAGAAACAATATCTCTACATGCCCCACACCACTGGGCTCCTAGAAATTTCACTGAGGTAGAAGGACCTTGAATTTTAGGTGGATTTATTTGCCATCTTCTGGCTCTCAAATGCTTTACCAACAAATCCAGAGTGGTTGCTACCTCCTGCTCAAGAAGCATAATGTTATCAATGCAATGGACCGGGATAATACCTTCTGGGAGAGAAAGGCTCTCAAGATCCCTGCAAATTAAGTTGTGACACAGGGCTCGAGAGTTAATATAACCCTGAGGTAGGACAGTAAAGGTGAAAGCAAATTGTTTCTGATGGGCCTTATGGGTAGGTATGGAGAAGAAGGCATTTACCAAGTCAATAGCTGTGTACTGAGTACCAGGAGATGTGTTTATCTGCTCAAGCAAGGAAACCACATCTGGTACAACAGCTGCAATTGGAGGCACCACTTGATTCAATTTACAGTAATCTACCATTGTTCTCTAATACCCATCCATCTTTTGCACAGGCCAAATGGGAGAAATAAATGGGGATGTGGTGGGAACCACCACCCCTGCATCCTTCAAGTCCTTGATAGGAGCACTAATCTCTGCAATCCCTCCAGGGATGTGATACTGTTGTGGCTTACTATTTTACCAGGCAAAGGCAACTCTAATGGCTTCCGTTTGGCCTTTCCAAACATAATTGCTGTCACACCAAAAGTTAAGGAACCAAGGTGAGGATTCTGCTAAGTACTAAGTATATCTCTCCCAATTATGAATTCTGGAAGAGGGGAAATGACTACAGAATGGATTTGAGGACCTACCAGACCCACTGTGAGTCAGACCTTTGCTAAAACTCCCTTGATCACCTGAGCTCCATAGGCCCCTGCTCTTACTGGAGGGCCATAATGACATTTTGGATCTCCTGGAATCGGTGTTAGTTAAGAATCTGTGTCCAGTTTTCCCTGAAATGTCTGATTCTTTCCCTTCCCTCAATGTAGTCACTCAGGCAATAGGGCTTAAGTCTCTTTAGGGAAGGATAGGAGAAAGATTGACCATATAAATTTTTGGTGCACCAGGATCCTTCCCCAAGGAGACCCAGTCTCCCCTCATTCAAGGGTTCTGTGTCTGCAAACTGGCCCGAAGCTGGGAACTAGTTGAGAGGCCAGGATTCCCTGTTACTACAATTTGAAGTAGGTTATGTTCATTTGCCCTTACATTTTTTTGGTTATATAAATCTAGTAAAAAGTTTGTAGGTTTCCCATCTATTTTATTTTTGGAAACACCATGGCTAATCAGCCAATGCAATAGGTCTACACGTCTCAGACCATTCTGATCATTGTTCTGCTTCTGCTGTCCGTTACGGTAAGTATGTGAACCCTGCCTTTGGCAGTTAAGTACTGCCATTTGGCCACTGCCACTCTAGGATCCAATCAAATCCATTGGCCTTAAGTTTCTCAATTCAGGAACTGTAGCCCCCAATGTAAAGTCTGGCATACAGAAGACAGCAATGGCAGGGCTATTCAGGGATACTGGTGCTCCCCTCACAGATCTGTTTCTCAAGGTTGTAGTGAAGGGTACATTTCCTGGATCATCCCAGTGTGGCAGATTAGGTTTTACATGAAAAATCTACTCCAGCATTTCCATTTCCCTAAGCCTCTGAATCTCCTCAACAGTAAACTATGGAATATCAGACATCTCTAACTCATTCACAGTGGGCCATCTTTTGATCCATACTTCTCCCAAACAGACAGATAAACTATTAACACTCTTTACTGCATGAGCTGCAACATTAAATTCGGAATCCCTGCTTAATGGGCCCATATCACCAAACTAGGCCCCAAGCATATGTATATTTTTGTCACCATTATCCCACACCCATAAAATCCATCCCCATATTGCTTATAAGCTCTCTGCTTATAAGAGTTAGAAAACTCAAGAAGTTCATTGGGAGAATAGTGGACCTTCTCATGGGTCACACTATGTACCTCACCCTTAGAAGCCTTCTGTGATTTAAGCCTGGTTATAGGCCTAGAGGCAAAAGTGGGTGGTGAGCATGGGTCTTTAGGAATGTCAGCATTATCATGCTTGGTCAACACAAGATTAGCTTCCTCAGATATATTAGGACAGGCCAAAGTGACAAGGGGTGGGGGTGGGGATGCCTCTGCCACTGTGTGTCAGGAAATCTCTTCCTCTGGCAAAATAATCTCATTAGAGTCTAGGAGCTCAACATAGTCAGCCTCATCAGGATCTTTCCAAACATCTCCATCTCAGTTTATAGGATCCCATTCTTTTCCAATCAGTGCCCTCAATTTTACTTCACATACTCTTCAAGGATTAGCATTAAAGTTATGCTATATTTTGGCCAATTGAATTATGAAGGCTTGCATTTGGATTTCTGTAGTCTCAGTCCTGCAGCTAAAGGAGATGAGATTCTCTTTCAGGACATATTTAGAATCTTTTAAATTTTTTATGTGTGTCTGGAGCTAGGAATTTGAATCTTCAAGCTCTTTATTTTCTTTTATTAATTTGTCCTCACAGTTAGATGACTTTAGATCTCCTATGGATGTTTTGAGCTCATTGTTTTTGTTCACTAGTGTATCCAGAGGTGCTAAGAGCAACCAACCAGCATCATTATATTTCACACTCTGGCAGAAATATTCAAATTCCACATATGGAATTACTAAATTCCTTACATCTCACAAGTGGCGAATTAGAACAATCAAATGACTCTACATTGAGTATTACTTTAAAAAGATCACACTGAGGACTATGATTATTTCCCCCACAGTATTAGCAGGAGAGACCATGGCATCTGTAGCTCTCATCAAATTAGAGAGCCAACTCCAGGAACCCCTAAAGCCATTAAAGAATTTTATTTTTACAATTCTATTTCTCTAGAGCCATCCCACTCTTGGTACCAAAATCTGTATTACTCAGTGCCTACTAGAGAAACAGATTTAATGCAAGATATACAAATATATATAGGAATTTGCAAGATTGGCTTATGATGGCCACCCATAGAGCAGGTGCAGAAGATAGCAAAGTCTGTCTGTGCACTGGGGATCTGAAGGATCCAGTTGAAGGCCTGAAGCTCAGTGTAGTGTCCAGTGTGAGTTTGTATCAGGAGGCCAAAGGATCTGCAATGGAAGGATGAAAGATGGGCACTGGATGGCTGAAGGGTCTGTGGTGGAGGATGAAGAGTTTGTGCTGGAAGTCAGAAGATGACGTCCAAAGTGAAGGAGAAGACAGGAACTCCTCTGACGAAACAGAATCAAGCTTTCCCTCTTTGTTTTCTTTTTGTACCATTCTGGTGACAGTCCTCTCTAAAATGGGTCTTCCACACCCAGAACTATACTGATCCAATTTAGTTGAGCATTTCTTTCTCAATTTGGCACAATCAGTTAACTTGCAAGCATCTAAAAGAATAAAAGAGCCAGGCATAAATTTGACTAACAATGTGCAAGACATGAATATTACAATCTATGGAACATCACTGATAGTAACTAAAGGAGGTATGAATAAACAGATTTATTTTATTCTGTATTCATGGATAGGAAGATGTCAATCCTTGCAAAGTTTATTTTCAGATTCAAACAATGCCCGTGAAATATTCTACTGGAATTTTTGCACAAATTTACAAGCTCATTCTAAAATTAATATGGAATTTTTCAGGGTCAAAGAATACTAAAAAGAATCTTGAGAAAGAACAACAAATGGTAATATTTACATTTTCAATTTCGATAATAAAAACAAAGCTACAGTAATCAAATTGTGTATCTGTGGCATATAGTTAGAAATAAAGATTATTGGAACATAATTGAAAAACCCAGAAATAAATGATGGTCAATTGATCTTTGAGAAAGATTCTGAACCATTCAATGGGGAAAAAACAAACTTCAATAATCAGTCCTGGGACAACTAGATATCCATATTTGAATTAATAAATTTGGAACTCTATATCACAACATATAAAATTTACTCAAAGAACTAAAGATGAGGAATAGAATTATAAACCTCTTAGAATAAAATTAGGTGTAAATCTCCATTACCTTTCATTAGTCAATATTTTCATAAATATAACACCAAAATTACAAACAACAACAACAAAAAAAAACCATAAATTTGACTTTATCAGAATTAAAGCTTTGTCCTTTCAAGGGCATTATGAAGGCAGTGAAAAGACAACTGATTGATGTGAGAAATATTTGTAAATTCTGTATCAGAGATCTAGCATCCCGATTATATAAATAGCTTTACAACTAAATAATAGACAAGTGACTCATTTAAAAAACAAATAACTTCAATAGATAGATGTATAAATAATTATATAAATGTGTGTCTATCAATTGAGCCGATGCAAGGAAGCTCAACATCAATAATAATTAGTGAAATTCAAATCAAAGTCACCATAAGATATAACTTCACAACCACTTCTCACACACTAGAATGGCTAGAATTTATTTTTAGAAGTGGAAAATGGCAAGTGAGGGTGAGGACATAGGGATTGGAACCTTCATACATTGGTGACAGGAATGTAAAATAAAGAGGCTACTGTGGAAAACAGTTTGGCAATTCCTTAAAAAGTTAAACTTAGTATTGATATGTGATCCAACAATTTATTCCTAGACATATTCCTCAGAAGTGAAAACTTATGGTCAAATGAAAACTTATACATAAATGTTAATAAGCTTAAGTGAGATGATCCAATTGTCCATCAGGGGAATGGATAACACACTGCAGTAAGTCCATTTAATGCACTATTATTCAGTGTCTTAGTTACTTTTCTCATTGCTGAGACAAAATACCTAACACCTAAAGTTAAAGGAGGAAAGGTTTATTCATCTGACAGTTTTTTTTTTTTACCAAGAAGATTTATTGGTACATATTACATACACATTACAATCACACTCATCATAGTTAATCTGTACTTGTACATGATATACCCTGCTTTTTTCCCCTTTCCCCACCATTCCCTTTACCTCCTCTTCCTCTCCTTATTTACAACAGCTTTATTTACATTTTTCCATTTTTTTCTTTTTCTCTTCTTTTCCTTTTCCCTTCCTTTCTTTCCCCTTCCCCCTTCCTAGTTCTCCTTCCCATTTGAATATTTTATTTCCTTTTCACAATATCTATAGATAAAGGGGATGTGTTTTTTTATACACTGGAGTACTACTCTGCCATAAAAAAGAATAAACTTGAAACATTTATAGGTAAGTGGGTACACCTTGAGAACATACTCTTAAGTGAAATAAACAGACACACATGAATGCATATTGCATTGTTTCTCTGGCATGAGAAACCATAAGTGTAAATAAAGATGAAAATGCCTTATAGTTTGTAGAGATTTCAGTTCTTAGTTAGCTGGCTCCAATCCAGGGTGGCATGGCAGAGGAGCATCACAGAGGAGCAACAGCTCAGGGCAGGCAGCAGGCAGCAAGCAGCAAGTGACAAGAAACAATGACCACAGCAGCTCTCTTTCTGTCTCTTATATTTATCCAGGCTACTCACCCTCAGGGCAGGTAGCACTCACATCCTTAATCCTAGCATCATACTCTGAATCAATTCCAGCATCACATCCTTGGTGCCAGTATCTCAAGCCCTAGATCCAGCCACCTCCAAAAAGACCCACCTATGACAACATGGAGGATTTGAGGGGACATATAAATACAAGCTGTAACACTCAGTCATAAAGAATTACTGTACATGCTACAACATGGATTAATCTTTGAAAACACACTAAGTGAAAGAATCCACACACAAGAAGTCACGTATTGCAGGTATCATAGTTTAGATTTTAAGTGTCTTTCAATGGCTTGTGTGATAAAAGCTTGATCTCCAAAGTGATGGTGTAAGAAAGTAGAAATCATATTAGTGCTTGCCAGGTGTTGCAGGAGTGGGGAATTGTGAATGAAGTCTTAACAGGCATACCGTTTCTTTTTGGTCCAATTAATGCTGATGGCATAATATTTTGAATATACTAAAAACCTTTGAATTTTATTTTAAAGTGGCTAAAATGTGAGTTTTATGTTAGGTGAAGTATCAGTCAGTGCTGACTAGAGAAACAGGTTTAATGCAAGATATACAAATATATACGAATTTACAAGGGGCTGGGGATTTAGCTCAGTGTTAGAGCGCTTGTCTAGCAAGCAGAAGGCCCTGAGTTTGAGCCCAGCAGCCCTCCCCAAATAAGAATTTACAAGTTGGTCTTAGAGTGGTTGCCCACAGAGTCAAGTGTGGAAAAGTTCAAAATGGCTATCCGTGCACTGGAGATCTGCAGGATCCAGTCAAAGGCCTGGAGCTCACTGTAGTGTCCTGTGCAAGTGTGCATCAGGGGGAAGGGTCTGCAGTGGAAGGCTGAAAGGTCTGTGCTACAAGGCTGAAGAGTCTGCACTGGAATCCAGGACATGACATCCAAGGTGAAGGTGAAGCCTGTAGCTCCTCCAAAGAAACAGGAGCAAGCCTTCCTTCTAGGTTTCCCTTTTATACCATTGACACAGCAAGCCCATTGGTTGCTGACATGCATACCCAGTAAATCCCAGCAAATCTTTAGTAATTCCCTTCAGCCACACCCAGAGCTATACAGACCCAATTTAATTGGGTATTTCTTACCCAAGTTGACAGATCAGCTAATTATCACAGGTGAATTTTATTTTAATAAAAAGCACTTTTTTAAAGAGCTCCTTTAATTCACAAGGTTTCCTAACTAATTACCACTGAAACAAGTTTAGCCTGGACAGGGAGAGAGTCCCTGAGTAGAGACTGAAGAGCAGATGATGATAGTTTTGCTGGATATGTTAAGGGTGACAGGAAGGAGGTCTTTAGGAATCAAATTACAGATTCTCCCACACCAAAGAAAAGTATAATTCAAAAACTCTTGGAATTATCATATTGTGACAATCTGTGTTGTGTGTTTGACATTGTGTATAAATATAACATTTTTATGTATGTTAACTCATTCCACTTGACAAACTCATCAAAAATATTTTATTGTTCCCATTCTACAGATGGAGAAATTAAAGTGGAGAGAGGTAGTTCATATACCTACCAATTAGCAAATCTTGGATTTAAACTAAGGCCTATGGTTTATGTTCTCCCTCACTATATTGTAATGGAAGTCAGCTTGGACTAAGGGGTAGATGAGCAGGGATTGAAGAGAAAGAAGACTGACATGAATTTTGGTGTCATCCAGACCAGTTGACTGAATTTGTCACATTTCAGATAATTTTTTGGGCTTTGAGAAAATAAGGGCCAAAATCAACCCTCATTCTCTCTTTCTCGCTCTTACAAAATCTTTTTATAGGGAACGTTTTTTTTGTAAATGATCTGATAGCTTCTAAAATCAAACTTTCTTAAACAACAGTATATTTTATCATTTTCACAATTTCAAAGTGCAGTAAATTAGGCTTCTTGGAATCTCATAATATTGGGGAATGGTGTTAAACACTTATAGTATATGTTCTTGTTTCTTTGTTACCTGAGAAAAGTTCTTAATCACGAATTAAGCTGTGATGGGTCCATAGGTTCTAATTTAAAAACAGGAAGCAGGATTATTGTAAATATGCCTGTTGACAGGATGACAGGATTTTAAGATTTTATAATTAAAAATGTCTACATATTCTGTATAGTATCCAATAATTGAATGTCTGACAAGTGTCAGTAAACAAAATTGCCATATCAAAGGTGTGTAATTAATCAAGATATGAAGAATATAGGATTGTATACACAACTGTACTTAATTGAACAACTGCTTGTGATTTAAACATTTATCATTTAAGTCACTCTCTTTTCAAAATTCTTTTTTTTTTACTTTAAATTATTATTTTTATTTTTTACCAAGAACATGTATTGGTACATTGTATACATAGTGATCACATTCATCATGGCTATTTTGTACCTGTACATGATGTATCTTGGTTTTCCCCCCTCTTCCTCACCCCTCCCTTCTGCTCCCCCTTCCCTATTTATAGCAGGTTTATTTATATATTTTTTTCATATTTTTCCATTTTCCCTTTCCCCTTTCTTTCCTTTTTGCCTTCCTTCTTTTCCCCCTTCTCCCTTTGTAGTTCTCCTCTCTTTTGAATATTATCTTCCTTTTATATAACATCTGTTGCACCTCTTTGTCCTTATTTACATTTACCATTTTTCATATCAGAGAAACAATTCAATGTGTGCTCATGAGTGTCTGATTTATTTCACTTAAGAGTATGTTCTCAAGGAACATCCATTTACCTACAAATGTCTCTAGTTTATCATTTTTTATGGCAGAGTAGTACTCCATTGTGCAGAAAAACCACATCTTCTTTAGCCATTCATTAGTTGTTGGGCATTTAGGTTGTTTCCAAGCAGAATTATTAATTGTATCTGAGTTACTATTATTCTGTAATCCAAGCATGTATTTTCTGTTCTTCAGGTAAATATGAATATACAGAGAAAAATTAGTATAAGATATTTTGTCCACCATATAATTGTTAGTTTTGATTTTTAAATATATAAATGTTAATCCATGTCATTTCTTTCAATACATTTATGAAAACATGCCTCCTATTAGAAGACTTCTCTCACTAAATTACCATATTCCGAATATACTTTTCATACCTACTACTCTATTTATAAAGTGCTAAATTATGTCAACTTGTTATTATTTAAAACTGATTTTTCTGGGTGTTTTAGGAGTAATTCTTTTCTCTTCCACTATCTCTAAGCTCCTTATGTCACTGACTTTTTCTTTTAATCATTATAAAATATTTGATAGCATAGTTCTCGATACAAGGTGAGTATGCAATAAATATCCCTGAGGTATGAGACTACATTTCTGTATTTTGAAATACTTTCAATCTTTAAATTATTATAGGAAATAGTTTCTGAATATTTGAGAATAATAATTGTAGAAATTCAATATCGTGTTGTTTGGTAAATATGTGAATTCTTGTTTTTACTTGGAAAGACGTTTTCTCAAATGATTAGACAAGTACAGAACTGATATCATAGTCTCTCTGTCACAAAAATGGCCACGTTGCCTTCTACCCCAACTCACCAAGGTATTACCCACACACACAATTCTTCTTTGTTGCTTTTTTTGGTTCATACAAAAAGAAATCTCTCTCAGGAAAGAAATCACGTAAAGTAATACGGAGTCTATCTGGCTTCATTTGTTGCAAGACTACTTCAGGGTGACTTAGAATATCTTTATCTGCAGAAGCAAATTTATAAAAGTCAAAGCTGGGGTTGTTTTCCTGCTGCTTGGCATCTGGAACCTCACCTGAGGAAACTCAAATGTCCTGGGGTAGGAAAAGCTTGGATTGGAGAACGAACTTCAAGATGGTGTTTTTACTGACAAGTCTGATGTTGCTGACAATTGCTATCTCATTTGTGGCTTTCAACCAGGGCACCTACATCTTGGTCCCCATGTAACCAGAGCTCTTTCTTCATATTGATCAAGAGTAGCGGGACTTGCTGTATGCTGGGCCACGGATCCAAAGACAAATGTCCCAAAGGACAGGACATTAAATGCATTGCCTTTTATGACCTATACTTGTAAGTCACAGAGTATCATTTCTGTTGTTCCCCAATGTTTGAAACACTCATAAGCCTCGTCTTAGTTACTTTTCTTGTTGCTGAGACAAAATACTCAACACTCAATTAAAGTAGGAAAAGTTTATTTTCACTCAGGGTTTGTAGAGATTTCAGTCCATAGTCAGCTGGCTCCAAAGCAGGGTTGCATGGCAGAGGGGTGTCGCAGAGGAGAAACAGTTCATGGTAACACACGGCAGGCAGAAGGCAGCTGGGAGTGAAGTAGCAAGCAACGAACAGCAAGCAAGGGCAACAGCCCTCTTTCTATCCTTTATATTCTATCCAGGCTACCTGCCCTTTTGTGGGGTAGCACTCACACCCGGGGTGGGGCCACCCTTAATCCTAGCATCATCATGCTGTTAATCCCAACATCACACCATTAATCCCAGCATCATACTCTTGATCCCAGCATCACATACCCTAGATTCAGCCACTTTTGAAAAGCCCCATCCCAGGGCACATGAGGGTTTGGGGGAACATCCAGATACAAGCCATAACAGAGAGCTTTCATTCCTGGCACGACAGAGAAGAGCTCTGTGGACCTACTCTTCATAAAAACTTGTGAAAATTAGTTTTTGTAAAGTTTGATGTCTCTGGAAATTGTCCTAAAAGGCATACATCTGATGAAGAAATGTTTATTTACAGGCACTGTTCCTCTTTTTCCTGTGTTTTTGTTTTTGTTTTTGTGTTTGGTTCTGGGGATCAAACTCGGGGGCTTGTGCTTGCGAGGCAGGCACTCTAACCACTGAGCTAAATCCCCAGCCTTGAAGAAATGTTTATTTAATGATGTCCACTAAAACTCAGTGAAAATAAGGACAGTCTGTAGTATTTGACTTAAGAACTATAATTTGGTCTCCTCACCCTAGCTCAGCAAAGACTGTTCCAAAAAGGTGCAGCCAGGAGCACAGAGGTCCAGACTCTGGCTCCCCTTTGAAAGGCTGTCTTGTCATGAAACACAGGAGATCAACATTTGTAATCTGTTCCGTCACTTCCTATTGCTAAGAGTGTGTTCTGAATGAATGCACCAGAAAGATGGGGGCTCCCGCCTTGTGCCCAGCTCTCACTGCTGGGGGAGAGACTCTACCTTGTTGTAATGAGAATGCTACAGCCCCCAATGTCCTTGCATAAACTCACAAGGTTGTGGTTGTATGCTGGGAGAGGCAAGCTGAAAAATTCTGAGGCAACTGCTCTATTCCTCTGTCAAGCACTTAGGTCCTAATGTAAAAGGGATGCTACTCAGAGAGAAAAATCCAATTGTCCTACCCTTAGACCAAGATCAAAGGCTTATCTTTCCTTGGAGAGGTGGGATTTACAGGTTTCACTAAAATAATTAGGTCATTCTCTAAACAAATAAAAACGCCACACCCCATGTGAAGTACTATCCAGAATTCTAAAACGTGCACTTTTCGACAAAAATTGTGAGACATGGAACAAAATGGAGTAGTGCCCCTGACAAAAAGCAGGCAATAGAAAATAGCTGTAAGAATGATTAGATGCTACATTTAACAAATAATGACTTCAAGGAAGTCATTATAAATTCATTTGAAGAACTAAAAGAAACCATGACCAAAACAGTAATGGAATGTGTGATGACAATGTCACTTTAAATAAAAAAAAAATCAATATGAAGATAGACATTCTGAAAAAGAAACAGATGGACACCCTGGTTTTGAAAAGTACAATAAGTGAAATCACAGAGCATCAAAGTGGCTCATCTTCTGGCATTTGTTCCTCAGTATATTTTAGCTGACAATAAACAATTATTGAACCTGGAGATAGATCCATAGGTAGGATGTAATGCAAAGAACAGACAAAAGCATAAAGCAGAAAATCTAGCCTCAGGAAAATGCAGTTACATAAATGTAATGTTATTACTAGAAGGAGGGTGAGAGAGAGAGAGGGAGGGAGAATTGAACAAAAGAAATAATGATGTAATGACGTCTAGAAACTCCACAAATCTACTTAAAATTATTGAAAAATACTCATCTATATGTCCAGGAAACTGAATAAATACTAGGTAGGACAAATGCAATGAGATCCACAAATAGACACGTCACAGTAATAATTCTGAATGGTGAAGGCAAAGATAAAAATCTATTCAAAAATGACTTGTTATGTAAAAGGAAACCTCAATAAGTTTAGGAGCAGACTTCTCATCAGAACAACAGAATAAAGAAGGCATTAAGGTAACATATTAAAAGTTCACAAATGGAAAGAAAATTAACCAAGAATCCTATATTCAGTGAAAATAGGAAGGAATAAAGACATTCCCAAAAATCAAACACTGAGAAAATTTGTTGTTAGCATACAGGCCTTACTAGATATACTAGTGGGACTTCTCCAGACTGAAAATAAATGACCCTGAACAGTAATGTGTGTTCATAAGAATGAATAGATATTATGAGTGGGCAATTAGGTAATTATAGAAAATTGTATAAATGTATATTTCTTCTCTATTAACTGATTTAAAAAAGCAAATGCACAAAAGTATGTATATATATATATATACAATTATAATATGTTATTAGACTTACATAGAAATGTAATACATTTGCCAATTATATCACAAAGGAGTTTGGTGGGAGCAAAGTTATATTGGACTAAGAAAATTACACCAAATAGGAACCCCAATCCAGTGGAATAAAGGAAGAGAAGCGAAAATGGCAAATAAGAAAGTTAATATAACAAAAGTATGTATAGTTGCTCTCCTTCCTTCTCTCAGATATTCGAAGGACATAAAATATATAAAGTAAAAATTAAAATAATGTTTGTTGTGTTTGTAACATCTACAGATAATGTAGATGTAATACATATAGTAATATGTATAGTAATAAAAGAAAAGGGAAAGAGCATAGAATTATAAGAGTAACATTTATATGTCATTGTAATTTAGTTAATATACACACGAAACTGATTCTGACAAGTGAAAATGCATGTGGGAAGCCATAGAGCAATCAGCAAAATAATAACTCAGAAATATCATGAATAGTCATTAGAGAAGTTGCTACATTAGAAGTGCTACATTAGAAAATATTAATTTAATGAAAAGAAAGAAGTAAATGAAGGAAAACATGTAATGCATACAATACAGAAAATAAAATAATAGGTACAAGTCCAAATATATCACCATTACATTAAATATGAATGGATTAAACAATATAATAAAAAGCAGAAGTTATTTCTTTTTCGGTGGGTGTATTGTTTGTGTATAGGAATGCTATTGATTTTTGGGTGTTGACTTTGTATCCAGCAACACAACTGAATTTAGTTATTAAATCCAGTAGTTTTTTGGTGGAGTTTTTTGGGTCTTCTATGTAGAGTATCATGTCATCCGCAAATAACGATAGTTTCACTTCTTCCTTTCCTATCTTT
>PVJO010025482.1:0-22404 GCA_004026905.1 Hystrix cristata
AATACCTTAGATACACATTCATGACTCCTAATCTGAAAACCAGGTTGTAGGGAATCATCGTGGCCCTGCCCTTAACCCCGAGTCTTCAAATTTGTTTGCCGTTAAGGAAAAAATTTGGAATTGACCATTGGTTTCAGCTTTTTTGGCAAGATAACTCTTTTCTCTACTCTAATAAACACGTTATAGCCCTCTGACAAAAATAAAATAAAGGTAAGAATTTTTGCACTAATTTATTTCATTATTTAGTAGTTACGGTATTTACAGATCATAACATTGGCCAGGAAGAATAGTGTGGATACTTTCATCACACAAAAATTAAAATCGTATGTTAAAAGTACAGCCATAACACTAAGTATCCAGAAAATTGTCATCCAAGGTACACTCCAGGCAGCCTAAGCTTTTTGGGGTCATGGTGTGGAACCCATTGGCCCACATAAATCTCTTGAAAGGCTCCTCTGTATTTAATATTCTGTTGGTGATGCGTACTGCTACAGGAGCGGGATTGCACTGCGATTCAGGTCAAGGACTTGGGAGCGAGCCTGTCAAGATTTGAATCCTGCTTCTGCTGCTTCTGTCACTTATACAACTTTAGGAAAGCCACTTAGTGTCTCTGTGCTTCAGTATTCTTGACAGTAATATAAGGTTGATGAAACATCTGATTACATGGGATACTGTAAACATTAAATGATACAATAATACAGTGCATGGGAGATGTGCGGCACATAGACCCTTCATATAAATTTCAGTTTGTGATATTAGTGACCTAAAAGAGTTCTTAACTTTGTTAATGTAAGAATCAGCTGAATGAAATCTCAAATCTCCGATGATGGCAGTTTCCCACAGAGTCTCAACACATCTAAATTCATGTAGTAGAGCAGATTCCGTTGAGGCCTACTCAAGCCAAGTGCTCTGACAGGCAGAGTGGAGACAACAAAGCAAAATTTGAGACGTTTGGGGCATTTTTGAGCCATGTGTGATCAGGGCCCAGGGTAGGAGCAAGGTGCTGCACAGATACGAGGAGTCCAGGACATATGAAGGCTTTGTAGGAATCATAATCTAAGGGGTAAAATTTAAAAGGCAAATGTTATATGCATATATATGTAAATATTCATTGCCCTGTTTTCACAGAAGACATTGTAATAACAAATAGCACTTACTGAAAGGTTAAGTAAGTTGCCAGAGTTTACACAGCCCATAATAGACCTAGTGGCTAAACCTAGATGCTCAGTTTGTACATCAGCACTCCAGTGGATTGTATGTTTATTTCTGTTATTTATTCTACTCACACTAAGATGATCATACTCTATCCTGCACTGTTTATGCCACAGGATATTGTTTGACCAATAAAAATGAAACGGAGATGATACATGTCATTAAAAAAAGAAAAACCCTTAAAAGCCACCGCTTGGTTCTGCCATCATTCTATTTTCCCCTCTCACATGAGCCCAAAAAGGGACCATATACAGACTTCTCCTTTTGTCGGGGTTCCAAGAGATGATGAAGTCACAGAGGAAACCCAAAATTAATCCGGGGAAGGATTGTACAGTCTACAACAAATGACCCTTTTCTAACGTAAACTACTGAGATTTGGAGTTGTCTGTCACAACATTATAAAAACTGTAAAAAAAAAAAATCTGACTGATTTAACCACTAGACTATAACCTAGTCCAGTATGATAATGTCATTATTCTAAACTGTTAGGCTAGGCTCTAACATCAAGTTATCTCATGCCTAGGATTAAAAATCCTTTGAGTGTTTTTTGTTGTTATTGTTGCTTTTGTTTTTGTTTTTTGCCAGCAATGCAATAGCCTAAACTCCTTATCCTAGCATTCAAGGCCTTCTACAACCTGACCCCAGTTTTCCTCTTAATCCTTGTCCTCCTTCTGCTTGTCTAATGTTCTCCTTTTACCACCCACCAATATGCACACACTGCACACACTGGACTTTATAGTCATTCAGCACCACTGGCCACTTCTAGGTCTGGTCAGGCCTTTTCACATATCCACAAATTTTTAAATTCCACTTCAAATTCCTGGGGATTCTTCCAACTTCCCCCACCTTCCTTCTCCCTTATAAATCTCTATTGATAATCTAAAGCCCCACTCCATGCAATTCCCCAGGCTGATGAACTTTTTCCATGTTCTCAGGAAGGGGTATAGAATGGTTTGTGGAAAGAATTTGCACGGATGTGATCAATGCCTGTCTCTCCCTCTGGAGATGATGAGTTCCTTAAAGACAGGCGTAGTGCTTTCTTTATCCATCCCTCTATCGTGATTACCACACTGTGCTTGCTAATTAATAGAGGAGATGACACACATCCTCTTAGCCATGCAGGTTTGAGAAATAAATAAATAATTTAAAACAGGGAATTTATCATTCAAAATTAATGAATTAAATTCCTTTAGACGCATTGTTGTTTAGTCTTCATCTGTTAGTGGTGTTGTCCAAACTGGAAGACAGGTAACAATGACATTAATAATTAAAGCAGGGATCCAAATATCACCAAGAAGTTAGAATTGGATTTTCTAGTATTCATTCCCCACACCTTAGAAACACCAGTTCGAACAACTATCCACTCTTGAAAATTCCTTGACAGGAGTTAAAGTAACTAATTGAGAGACTACAGCACCTATGTTTAGCAACAAAATAATGAAAGACCCACTGAAGAGGGTAAGAAGGAAATTTTTTAATTACCTGAATTACTTCTCCACCAACCTCAGGGAGCACAGCCTAAGTAGACACCCTTTGTTTTAGAAAAGTGAAGTGAGTACCAGACTTTGCCTGAGACCCTAACATCGGGATTCCCTCAGTAAAACACAGAGCCCAGACACTCCCAGAGTTGCAGACTCCAGACGAGCACCTACAGACTAAGTTTCGAGACCCACCCAGATCTGAGACAGCCCCCAGAGACTCTGGCTACGGGTCTATTTCAGGGCCAGGCTAACCCCAGGCTGCACATAGGTTCTGTAATCTTTAAATTGGTTACTCTGAATCTTGTCGAGGAATTTTTGAGTGGATAATTTCAAATTGACCTTTCTAAGGGATGGGGGGTAAACACTTGAAGACCTTATTCTACATCTTGCTCCAGGCTCTGGAGAACCCCTAAGACCAGAATGGTACCCAAAAGGCCCAGACTTTTGGTGTGCGCTACTTCTAGGCAAATGTCTTTAGCCTTACCCCTCAATATTGTCCCAGGTTCCCATCCAGTGTAGGGCCGGTTTGACACACATAGTGTCAGATTACAGGCCTGTCTATCCAAGGTCAGTACCTCTCGACCCAGGGGTCAGGTCAGCATGGTTGGACACAAGCTCTAGGTCTACCAGGTGGGAGGCTGCTCCATGTACCATACAGGCCTCCCCTTTTGCCCCATATTACAGCAAACACAGTAGACCTGGTGGCCAGGCCCATACTAATAAACTCCAGTCCTGGGCTAGTATATCAGATTCAGGCCCCAGGACTTCCTCTGCAAATGTGGGTTCAGGGATGATCCATGTGTCCCAAGGACCCAGGCCAGCCTTCACGGACCTATCCTTCATGTTGGCATCCACACATAGCCTTCAAGCAGAACCCCGCAGATTCAAGCTCCAGGCTGGGCCCTTTGACCCCAGGTACCAGCAACACTAATACTGGTTCCATACCAGCCCAAGTGGAATTAGACTCCGTGCCTGCTCCAGTCCCAGGTTGACCTCAGGTTGAAGGCCAATCCCCGCCTTCCCAGGCTCCTGTGGACATAGGGTCTAAACCCACACCTGCAGTCCCCAATGCTACCCTGACCCTCCAACTGAGACTTGGAGGCACCCATGAAGACCCAAGATACAAGCTCACCCAGGTCCAGTTCAGCTCCCATAGGTCCGGTACCTATACCCACTCGAGGAAGCCAAGCACCAGGTGCCTCCTAGTACCTGATTAGTCCCCACTCACCCTGGATGCTCACTTTGAAATGAAGTTATCACTGTGGACCCATACATCAGGCTTAATGTTATGGATACAGGCTCTAGGTCCACCACCATGGACCCAGCCAATAGCCTCACCCAAGACTATATAGGTTCCAGGCAGATGTAGTTGCCAGGTGAGCCCAGCTGCTGACCCAGGTGCCAGGAGTCTCTGCCCAAGTGCTGTAATATCAACCCAGTGCATGGACCATGCTGGACTCTCTCTAAAGTATCTGTGGATGAGCTGACGGCAAAGAGCTTTCCCGGACAAAGTTGATCTATAAAGAGTGGAGTAAGTACTTGCCTCTCTAATTGCACAGATATGAAAATAACATTTTAAAAATATGGAAAAAAACCCACAATAATAAAATGAAATACATAACCAACTCCACAAAGAAATGGAGATATCTGAACTGCTTCAAATAATTGAAAATAATTTTTCAAATATTTCAGAGAAACTAGAAAAAGAAGAAACTAAGTTCAAAGCAGTAAGAGAAGGAAATAGCATCATAGCAGGAGTAAATTAAATACTCTTACTGATTATTTATATGTTCACATTTTCTATAATTTCTTGATTTGCTTTTGAAGGGTTGTATGTGTCTTGGATTTTATGCATTTCTTCTATATTATTGAATTTGTCAACATGGCATTTTTCATAATAATGTCTAATGATCTGCTGTTCTGTGTTATTTGTTATGTCACTCCTTTTATTCTGATTTTATTTATTTGAGTCTTGTATCTTTTTTCTTGGTTGTTCTAGCTAAAGGTTTTTTTTCTTTATGTTTATCTTTTCAAAATTAATCTCCTAGCTTTGGTGATCCTTTCAAATTTTTTTTTTTCTAGTTTCTCATTTGCTCTTGGCCTGGGAGCACGGTTGCCCCTATATAGATTAAACCAGGCCAAGGATTACCTTCAAAGCGTGGTGAGGTCCTAGAGATACTTAGAACAATCCTGATTCTAAATGCTTCATATACTTCTTCATCTGTGTGAATGGAGGTGGATGAAAGAAAATTGTTTTTGTTTTCTTCTCTACCAAGAATTGGCAAAACTTGTATAAAAAGCTAGATCATAAAATTTTGAAATTTTTAGATTATAAATTCTGGCACTACAATTCAACTTTTCCATTCTAGCATGACAGCTACCATAGAGAATGCATAATGACAGAATATGAATATTTTCTGCTAGAACTTTATATTCAATGATTTGTTTTATATATTCTTCATATGTCACAAACGAATATTCTTTTGATTTTCTTCAAATGTTTAAAATATAAAAATAGTATTTGCTTCCTAGCCATTAAAACAAAACAAATAATGGAGCAAGTTTGTCTCATGAACTGCAGTTTGCTGACCACTGCTCTAAGGCAAACACAAATCCTATAGTGTCAAGTAGAGAATTAACTTTATTATTTATGGTGTTGACTGGAGTCTGGTAAAAAACCACAATGCTTTTCTTCTCTGCTAATCTCAAAATAAAATTTTAAAAGGTTTACCAATTTTCAGCTCTCTCCAAACTCCTGACATTTAGTCACAAATTTGCATTGAATTAGAGTCCTTTTTGCATTTCTCAGTGGCCTAGAGTGGAATTTTGATAAGATTTTCCCCTTTCACTAAGACTGTGCAACAGAGCTTGAGCTATGTAAGAAGATCTCCTTTATATTCTATATATTATTGTGAGCTATCTAAGAAGCTTTCTTTTGTATTCTGTATATTATTGTGAGAGGTTTTAAAACTTTCTTCTTGATGTCTTTGAAAACAAGATGGTTTCCATTTGTCAAGAGTGATTTCTAGTTTATCTTACCCAAAGTTAAGGAATGGACTCACTAACTTCGCTTATCTTGTGACAATATAACAGCAGAATAAACTTAGAATCATTACAGTAAAATTGTCCCAACAGGCTGGTTACCTTTACTCAAGTTTTTGCATTCTAGAGGAAAAAAATACTCGATATACAATAAGGAGATCTAAGTTGAACTGCAGGTCTATCACTGCCTGCCTCGCGGTCTCTCATTTGCAAACTGTGACTAATGCTGGGAACTGCCTCATAGGGATGCCATGAGCTTAATGTGTTTAAATAGTACCTGCATCATTATAAGCATTTAAGAATGCTTGACCTAGGATTGTATGTTATTTTCACCTTCAGGAAGAGTGGTGATCACCCAACGGTTACAAGTGAAAAAATGCTCTATAAACTATGACTGACATGTCATATATTCTAATTAAAGGGCTATTGTGCAAAGGCTAGAATAGCATAGATGGTTTTCCCCATTAGTTCTTCATTTTTGTCTTCATTTTTTTAGCTCTGCTCTCCTCCCTATTCATTTTCTTTTGGAGTGTGATTAGTATGCAATTAGAAATTTCCCTTTCTGCCTTTCAAAATTCATTGGGGAATACCAATTTAGGACATCATCAATCACTTTTAGAGTTCCCCGAAACCTTGAACTTTACATTTTAGCTACTTAAAATGAATTTCTTTTTAATAGATTTTTATTAAAATTTATCCAAAATTACACTAACTTACAAGCCATTACACAAGCTTACAGACCACAATACACTGTGCCTTTTGCTTAAAATGAATTTCTATTGGTAATTTTTCTAGTGAAAGAATGCAGTATTTTCACTGTGTACTTGAAAAATGTGATCTAGACAAAGAATCTATTACGCTAAGTCAGGGGAAGTTCAACACTGAAAAACACACCTTCCCAGGTGGCCTCCCTTTCATCTCGCCACCCAAAACACCATCACTTTCAAGACCACAGTCCAAATTATGCACTTTTACTTTTGGATGTTCTAACCTATGATCTATCAAATATATTAAATTACTCACATATTTCCTTAAATCTATTTTGGTTATATTTCATTTTTAATTATTTTAATAAAAACAAGCCATTAATTTAAAACTTATAGTGTTAGCTCTCTATTGCTGGGACAAAATAGCTGACATAAATAACCTAATGAAAGAGATATTTTCTTTGGCTCACAATTTCAGAGGTTTCAGTCCATGTTTGGCTGGCTTCATTGCTGCAACTCTCAGGTGAGATGGAACATCATGAGAGAAGGGAGAAGTAGATAAAAACTGCTCATGCCATGGCAGTCAGGAAGGAGAGAACAGAAGAGCCAGACAGGAGGAGATTGGGGAAAAGATAATCAAGGTCATGCCTCCGTGACATGCTCTTCTCAGCTAGGCCCCATCTCCATTTTCTATCACCTCCCAAAATTTCCATCAAATTATGATCTCATCAATGGATTAACCTACTGATGAAGTTAGAATCCTCATGGTCTAATCAACTCTGAAAACATCTACAGACACACCCAGAAATGTGCTTTACCAATTTTCTAGGCATTTCTAATTCAATCAAATTGACAATCAAGATTACTTACATTGGCAGCTATGTGTGGCTTTCCTCACAATACCCAGTCCTGTGTTCTCCAAAGTCTACTTTTATTTGCTATTTCTTTATTTACTATTCCCAAGCTCACTCCACAGAACCAGTTTCTCCCTTACTCTTCACTTTTCCTTTTTCAAATAACTTTGTCACTCCAAAAACAGAGAGAGAAAGATTGTTTACATTGGCTATGATAATTCTACACGTGTTCTATAATCAGGATTTCCTGTGGACTCATGATAACTTAGAAAGATACTATCAAATGATGAAATTTGAAGAACTAGAAGATAATATTTACTGAGCAAGCACTGTGTGTCATGCACAATTCTATGAACTTTATGATAACACAATTGATTTCCACAACCACTTTATAAGGCAAGTACTATTATATCCCCATTCACCAGATATGGAACACTAGCTCTTAGTAATACAGATGATGTACAGACCATTCCCTTATAGGTTACAGTTTGCAGATGTTAATTGTGATTTTTCTGTAGGATTTTCATATTTTAGGCATTTTAAAAGATTCGGATGGCAAACATTGTTCTAGACCCCTGGAAAACTTCCAGTGCTGTGATGTGAATCCTGTGATGCTTAATGAAAAACAGTCGCTTTAGTCCCATGGACTCCTGCTGGACACCTGAGAAGAAAAGAAATTCAGACAAATGCTCTAAAAGTGTTTTGACAAAGGATTCAAGTGCATAAACATCAAAACAACTCTACCCAAGTCATCAGCTACACATCCGATAATCTGAGTAATGAGGGAAGAGGGACAGCATTGCTCCAGTGCGGCAAGAACTCAGCAGCACTTGACTCTTTTTAAGATTTGTCACTTTGGAAGCCCCCAGGGGTCTATCTTAGACACACATACGTACAATTTCAAGAAGGGCCCAGAAGCAGAGGCAAGGATGAAGTAAAGCTCTCAAGTGACTTCCCAAATATCTAATTTCAAATCAGAGCATCTTGATGGAAAAATCCTTAAAGGATCGCGTGAAAGGACACATCAAGTGCTCTTTGGGGAAGGTCACAATATACCTTGGAGGGAGTTGAAAGAAAGACTCTATGTTATTCTGTCAAGAATATGAGCCAGTCAATGTTGTGCGATTCTTGTGAATGTGAGCTCATTTATGTTGAAATAGTGATGAATCAGAGAGGAAATTTTGTGGGGAGTACAGTGAGAATTTTTGAGAGATTCATCAAAAGGTATTTGAAATTCAGTATTTTATTTTAAACACTTTTGTAAAACCTCCTGTAAATAAGTATTCTTTGTGCATTTATCTCTTGTACAAAGCAAGATACACCTGCGTTTGCATCCTACTGAGATAGCAGGCAGACGAATTGCTGACTTTTGCAATGTCATATCTGCAGACTGTCTGGCAAGGGAGAGCTAGGAGCATCCATCATAAAGAACAGCTCCCTTAGAAAGAAACAAGCATTCTTTCCCTCCCTTCATTGGTATCTGAGCTTGCTAATTCTTTCTTTTGGATCAGTTTGTAAAACACATTTGGTCCCAACAGTAGGTGCTTAATAAAGCTTATTTAATGAATGGATTTTATGTTTAAGTGCTATCAGTATTCATTAAGCACGTGTCTATATGAATCTTGGCACTTCATTAGATAAATGTGTATTACGCATCTTCAATATGCAAGGCACTGGAAAAAAGAAAAGCAACGATAGTCGAAAAATCTTAAGAAGCTTGTTGTCTAATGCAGTGATTTCCAAAAGTGCAGAGAGCATACATCAAATCCCTCTGCGTTGGCACCCTCAAATGCCACCAGTGATACACATCAGAATCCTTTGAAGGTAGGCTTTTTTCAATTGCCTCCTTCTACAAAGATAGTTTATCATCGCTTCTGGAGTAAGTTACATTTATCCACTAGAGTGACATACACCTTGGTTATTTTGGGAGTGAATAAATGGCTATACACTCTGTAAAGCCCAGTCTCATCTCTCTGCCTTACGAGGTAATGTAAAATGTGTGCATTGTATAAAATCCATTTCAAGTTTTGCACACACACTCACACACACACATACACATATACACATATTTATACCCACACACACACACATATTTATACCCAACATTTCATGAAATATTTGCCTTATATATCATGATGTTTAGTGTGTTCTATTCTGTTTCAACTGAGAAGCAATAGAGAACCCATCTTAAATTATGTTTTATTCCACTGATGAGTTTTTCTATAGAATTTGAAAAACAACTTTCTAGGATTTAATAATTCTTTGAAAGGTAGAGGTGAGGAAGAAAAAGCCATATGATATATTCCCATATTATTATCATAGAATTATGTACTTATATACTTCTTAAAATGTTGTAGGTACAGTTATAATTGCTTTCAGGGCTATTAAATTATTTAATTCTTACTTCAATCTTATAATATATGCCCAATTATTATAGCTATTTTGCACATTAAGAAATGCATGTAGAGAAAGGTTAAATTATCTGACCAAAGTTATCTGGCCCTTTCTAGGACATTCCCAGCCAATCATGTTACATATCATGCCCTACATGAAGTTGAGCTAAGATAATAAAAATAAATCTGCTCCACAATTAGGAAAAATAAAGAAAAAATACTTTTATTTTATGAATGCACAATGCTTCTTAGTTTTCAGAAGACAACAATAAAAGTCAAATCCAAACCCCACTATCACTGGTTCCAAGAGATCCTAAAAGGGTAGAAATGACAGCAAATAGACATGGCTAGGGCTAACCGTTTCCTTCTTCTGTTTCTTTGGGGCAAAAGAGTCAATGCACTGAAGCAAATACAAACCAATTCTAATTTCCCATCCTGAATCTCCTTATTTCATATTCTGAGAAACAAAAAGGAAACAGAAGAAAGCATATCTTGAAAATAAAAATGACAGTGAAAAATACAGTGGAACTACTAATAGTCAAGTCGCAAATCTTGACTAACATCTTTGAGCAGTGTTTTGTTCCTCACTCGTAATTTAGATTGTCATTAACTAATAAGGCAGGTAAATATGCAACTTTTAGCAAAAGGTACCGATAACCTAGTTATTTCCATGGGTTCCCCTGTACAACTATCCCTAGTGAGTAGGTTTAATGGTACACAGAAAAGTAACACCAATTTCCTTGTACTTTAAAAAAAAATATTAGGAAGGAAGGAAGGAAAAAAGGAAAGGAGGAAGAGAGGGAGGATGGAAGGGTGGAGGTTAAGAAAGAAAGAAAGAAAGAAAGAAAGAAAGAAAGAAAGAAAGAAAGAAAGAAAGAAAGAAAGAAAAGAAAGAAAGAAAGAAAGAACGAACGAAAATAAAGAACTCTATGTTCCTGTTTAGAGGTGGAAGTACCTGTACGAGAACAGATAAATGAACTTCCACATCAGAAGAAAGTCCATTCAAAATCATAAGAATTTATTAGTCTATTTTGATTAGAATAAGCAACTCCAACCCAAGTCTTTACATTTCACGATCAAAGCAAAATTATTGCATTGAATATATTATAATAGTTTTCCTTCCATATATTCTGTTTATAAAAGTTTTCCTAGCTTTTGCTTACAGAAATCTCATAAAATCTTCAATAACACACACTTCCCTATTGGCTATTGAAGATCATGAATTTTCAAAATCTTTCATATGCCAGCACATTGGTACATAGGTTATGTAGTATAGAATACGAATCCATAAAACATAACAAATTGAGAAATCAATAAGATCAGCATAAACTACCTTTGACCAAAAGATCATGCATAAGGACCAAAGGTTATTAGGGGAATTTAGGGATATTAGATATGCATTTCTTGTCTTTTTATTTTTGCCATTACCTTTCGAGGTAGGTATGTTAAAGCAGTGGGTTGAACTCTGCTAAATACTAGAATTATCTGACAGAGCTTTTTAAAATGGCTGTGATGGTCACTAAATCCCAGATCAGTGATAGTGAATTTTTTTAAAGACCAAGTGTCAAAACTGCTCCTTTCCAGGCATGCACATGGCCCTTATGTTATCTGATGCTTGGCTACTGAGGCAATGCTGGGATGACTCGGCTAGTGTGCCAAAGAGAGGGCTGTGTGTGCCAGCTGTAACACACATACTATAGGTTCAACACCACTGTCCTAGGTCAATTGGACTGGCATCTAGGGGAGGTAGTGCTTAGGTACCAGCAGTTTTCAAAGCTGTCCAATAGACTTTTATGACTAGCTAGAGCAGACATTTTACAAAGGAAGTGAAGAGACAACTAACGTTTTTCAGTGTGCTTGTCAAAAATAGAATACAGAAATGCATAGGCCAAGCAGTTTGCCACTGGTTCCTCTGCTTAAGGCGAATGTTAGGTAACAAGCATGTGGGATTCGCATGGCTAACTCCTCTCTTTTTCAAAATGCCGGCACCCCAGCTAGCTTTAAATGAATCTAAATGATTCTCAGAGAATCTTGGAAACTCTATTCATGGATGCAGAGATAGTCAAGTCAGGGATTGGGACCATTTTCCATCCTTCCCTGGTTTCGCAACAATGATGGCAATTACCTGTAAACTACTTGAGGACCAATACAAAATAGTGATTAAAAACTAAGAGTTCCTTAGTCTGACTGCCTAGTTGTGATCCTTTCTCATCAATTTGCTAGCTATTTGACATTAACGAGATACTTTCTGTGACTGCACCACTGTAAGTGCTCAATAAACATCTATGGGTTCTTCCTCCAGAGAGTCAATCAAACTCACATGAAAAAATTGTTTTAAAAATACACTAACCATGTTAATGGTATTTTGATTAGAATTGCATTAAATCTGTATAGTAATTTAGGAAGTATGGCCATTTTCACTATGTTGGTTCTGCCTACCCAAGAACATGGTATATTTTTCCATCTTCTGATATCCCTTTCAATTTCCTTTTTTAGAGCACTGTAGTTTTCAATGTAAAGATATTTTACTTGCTTTGTTAGGTAGATTCCTAAGTATTTCCTTTTTTTGGATGCAATTGTGAAAGGTATATCTTCTCTTATTTCTTTCTCAGTGAGTTTGTTATTTGTATATAGGAATGCTATTGACTTTTGGGTGTTGACTTTGTATCCAGCTACACAACTGAATTTAGTTATTGAATCTAGAAGTCTTTTGGTGGAATTTTTGGAGTCTTCAATGTAGAGTATCATGTCCAGCTGCGAATAGTGATAGTTTAACTTCTTCCTTTCCTATCTTTATTCCTTTTATTTCTTTCTCTTGTCTAATTGCTCCGGCTAATGTTTCTAGAACTATATTGAATAGTAGTGGTGATAGGGGACATCCTTGTCTTCTTCCAGATTTTAGTATGAAAGCTTCCAGTTTCTGACCGGTTAGTGTAATGTTGGCAGTTGGATTGTCATAGATGGCTTCTATCAGGTTGAGATATAGACAGTCAATTCCTAAAGCAATTCCAATCAAAATACCATTAACATACTTCACAGAATTACAGAAAACAATCAAGAAATTTATCTGGAACCAGAAGAGACCACGGATAGCAAAAGAAATCTTGGGAAACAGGAATAAGGTAGGGGACATCACAAGCCTGGACCTGAAACTATACTGTAAAGCTACTGTGATAAAAACAGCATGGTACTGGCACAAAGACAGACCTGAGGACCAGTGGAACAGGTTAGAAGAGGCAGAAACAACTCCAAACACACTTAAATACCTCATATTTGACAAATGAGCCAAACACTCTCACTGGAAGGAAGATAGCCTCTTTAACAAATGGTCCTGGAAAAATTGGCTGGCCACATGCCAAAAACTAAAACTAGATACATGTCTCTCACCATGCACTAAACTAAAATTGAAGTGGGTCAAAGATCTAAACATGAAAACAAAAACATTAATTCTACTGGAGAATAGAATAGGAAGAACTCTCAAAGACATAGGGGTAGGAAAAAAAATTATGAACAGAACCCAGACTGCATGGGAAATAATACAAAGAATCAGTGCTTGGGACCTCATCCTACTAAAAGGCTTTTGCACAGCCAAAGAAATAACGAATAGAGCAGGATGAAAATCCACAGACTGAGAAAAAAACCTTTGCCAGCGGCCCCTCAGACAAGGGTCTAACATCTAGAATATACAAAGAACTCAAAAGATCAACCCGCCCAAATTTAAAGACCCAGTCCAAAAATGGGCATCTGAAATGAATAAACACTTCTCAGATGAAGAAATAAGAATGGCAAATAAACATACAAAGAAATGCTCAACATCACTGGCCTTTCGAGAAACAATGGAAATCAAAACCATGCTAATATTTCATCTCATTCCAGAAAGAATAGCTGTTATCAAGAAATCAACCAACAACAAGTGCTGGCAGGGCTGCGGGGAAAAAGGAACCCTTCTCCAATGTTGGCGGGAATGTAGATTAGTCCAGCCACTATGGAAATCAGTATGGAGGCTCCTCAAAAAACTAAATCTAGAGGTTCCATTTGACCCAGCTATTCCTCTACTGGACATCTTCCCAGAAGAATTAAAATCATCATATCACAGCGATATATATTCTCAACCATGTTTATAGCAACACAATTTGTAATAACTAAGTCTTGGAAACAACCCAAATGCCCAACAACTAAGGAATGGCTAAAGAAGATGTGGTTTTTCTATACAATGGAGTACTACTCTGTCATAAAAAGGATACACTAGAGTCATTTGTAGGTAAATGGATGCACCTTGAGAACATACTTTTAAGTGAAATAAATCAATCACTCATGAGTACACATCAAATTGTTTCTCTGATATGAGAAACAATGGGTGTATATAAAGGCAAAGAGGCATAATCGATGTTAGGTGAAGGAAAGATAATATTCAAAAGAGTGGAGAACTAGAAGGGGAAAATAAGGAAGGGAAAAGGGAAAGAGGGAAAAGGAAAAAAAATGGAAAAATATAAATAAACCTGCTGTAAATAAGGAAAGGGGGGAATGGAAGGGAGGGGTGAGGAAGGGGCGGAAGACCAAGCTACATCATGTATAGGATGTATAGGTACAAAATAACCATGACAAATGCGATCATTTTGTATAAAATATACCAATACATGTTCTTGGTAAAAAAAAAAAAAATACACTAACCATGTACAGACTTTTTCTTGTCATTATTCCTTAAACAATACAACAATTACTGATATAGCATTTACATTGAAATAAGTATTACAAATAACCTATAAATTATTGAAAGTATAATAGGGAAGAGTATGTTCAGGTTATATGCAAACACCATAGCATTTATGTAAGGGACTTGAGTAACAGTGGATTTTGGTATCCGTAGAGGGTCTTGGAACTAATCCTCCATGGATACCAAGGGACAACTAATTTTTGTGTTTTTCTGATTTTATATGGGATGTGAGTGTGAGGATTTTTAAAAAGATCCTGGAGTTGGGGATTTAGCTCAAGTGGTAGAGCGCTTGCCTAGCAAACATAAAGCCTTCAGTTTGATCTCCAGCACCAAAAGAAACCCCAAAAAACAACAACAACAAAAAAAAACAAAAAACAAACAAATAAAAAAAAAAAGAACCCAAAATAAACAGATACTGAGTTTATTCTAATATGAAGTCATAATTAGGAACCACTAATGCAGGTCAGTCAACTAGTTTGAATACTGTGTTTGTAACTCAATGATTGAAACATGCATAACCAAAACTATATCTAGCCTTTCTGAACTCTACCAGAGTGGATAATCACTGATTTCCTAGATTTTTATTTAAAATTTACATTGCATAAAATCAAGGTTTATGAAAATCTAGGAGGTGACATGACTTTGTGTGAAAAATCTTTCAAGATTTCAAGCCACAGAGTTATTGAAGTAGTTAAATTAATGACATTACATTTCCACATCTTGGTGAAAACATGCTTGTTTCATTGCTATTACCCGACATGTTGCATTTTATTTTAAAGAACGCTAAGGACCTCAGTGTCCTCCACGGGGCATGATATTCTCTTGATTCCCAGTGATAGTGACTTCATGAACTTGATAGTCACCTGTGGTGCAAAATTTCAGTCTCATGTAGGGTTTTTGGAGGAAGTTATGATTGCACACTTAACCAAAGTTGGTGAAATTCTGACGTAAAACAGTAAACTTGGTGCACACATTAATTAAATCTCACATTATGAACAAAAAGGGAAATGGCAAATAGATTATGATCATTCAACAGTCCCAGATTCCAATTTATTGAATCAGTTTTGTAAGTAATGATTTCTGGAACTGTTTTTTTCTTTTTTTTTATTCAGGAATATGCTTTTTAAAAACATAACTTCAAAGCAATTCTATCATAATTTCTAGCTTTGTTAATTTAGACTGTTATTTGACTTCTCTGAGATTCATTGTGTCGTGTATAGAGTCAATGAGAATAGTACTGACCACAGAGAGTTGTTATTAGACCTAAATAGGATCATGTATCCATTGTGCTCATAGTGTCTGACACATAATATACACCCCAAATCATTATTGCTAGCTTTCCAAAATCATTATAAACTTTATCATTATTTGAGTCTTATAAAAAAGTAGAAGGTGTGGTACACGTTCTTGAAAAGTTTAGGATTTACCTGCAGAGAAAATTATGTTAAAGTGAAATAACACTTTTTGTACACATTTCAAATACTTAAAACAATCATGAACTTTCCACAATACTATTGTCATAAAATTTACAGGGAAAATTATTGCCCGGACATATCACAGAGAATTGGCTCGGGTTAGTTAAGGTAGTATTTTTTGAACGCTTTGTTTTACTGTCTCTTGCACTTGTTACTAATTATCTGTGTCTTAAAACCCTGCTTTTTTCTCTCCAGGTCTCATTTTAGCTAACCATAAAATGGAACGGTTCTACTTTCTAGAACTAAGATTGTAGGGGCCTTTAGAGTTAGGGAAAGATTCAGTTTGAATAAATACTCATCACAGCACAAAGTAAAGGAAAAATTATTAAAGATGGAAAGTACCAGAAGTATCAAGGAAGGAAGGAATAAATCTGCTTGGCTGGAATACATTGTTCAAGTAGGATAATAGTGGGAGCAAAAGCAAATGCAATTCAGTTTCTGAAAGAATTCAAATGCCTTGTTATTTGAACTTTATGTATAGATAATGGGAACAGTTTTAGTAAGATCAATCTGTACTGGTAAATACAAAGGATTTGGGCCAAGGAATGAGGAGATGGGGAGACCAGTTATGAAGCAGTTATCATCATCATATTTTAAACCTGATTTGAAAGTAAGAGAGAGACAGGAAACTATAGAGACAGATGAACAAGGTATTACGAAGTGGTTTTCACCTGATTGTTGACTGCACAGGAGAGGCTAACAGAGTTGGCAGCAGATGATTGAAGATTAGAAGGTAGGAAAGTGCTGGCGGGTTCGGAAAGGTACTCAGTTTGGAAAAAGGGGATGGAAATAAGAAATTAAGCCTTAGAAAAGTTTGGTCTATGTGATCAAAAGCAATTTCAGGAGACATATGCAAGGGAGACAATCTCAGGTGAAGGAAGAAAAAGGAGAAAGTAAGATGAACGTATAGATTTGGGAGTTACATGTGTAGAGGTGTAGGTTAAATAAAACTAATAGGTGAAAACTGTAAATGAGAATTAGCAAATGGTTATACACACATAGTGCTGTTATTGCTCTTGTTGTTATTATTATTATTTTATTAATGCCGGTCTAGAGATCACATTCAATGCCAGGCTATGCAAATATTTTATCCCTTAACCATATCTCAAGCTCATCTTTACAAGTTTTAATTACTTAAATGAAGGGAGAATTGTGTACTTAGCCCTGTTGAACTTAAGAAAATGATAAAGTAGAAATATTTGATTTTAGGGATCCAGCATAACAATTTTCCCCTAGGTATTTATCTTCCTTACTTTATTGACTAAAGTCAATGTTTTATTTGGGATTCCTCCAAAAGTTGATTCCAAGGCAGGAATTTGCCTGCAAGGTTTTACATTTGGATAGCCATCACAAGGAGTCCTGGAGGCGATCCAATTAGATTAGACAAATTAACAAGCAGAATGCAAGCTCACTTACCATGTTAAAAACCTTAAATATTGACACACAAAGTCCTCATGCAAAATACGCATTCAGGAATTTGGTGTGGGGAATTTGCTATTTCACTTTAGACTTTCTGCTTAATTACAATTGATATTAGTAAAATAGTAACTCTATATGAATTGTCCCTTTGTAAACATTCAGTAAGGAATTTGTATGATTTTTATAAGTTTATTTTCCTGTCATATTTGTTATATACATTGAAGTGTATGTTTCATTTGTTGACTCTAATATTTTTTTAAACTGGTCTTCTAAAGAAACGTAAGTACTGGAGGCAATGGGAAGAGGAGAAAGGGAAGGGAAGAGAATCAATAGACTGTGCATTGATGAGGGGGTTGCCACTGTGAGCATTCAGGACTCAGTCCTGCCTGTGAGGCTCTGAAAGGCAATGTAGAACACATTCAGAAGTATCCTAGCAAAGAGTGAGGAAGTTGGGTCATTTGTTTACCAACACCTAAACCTCGTTTTCTTGAGGATCACTCTGAGATGCTAATTCTCCAACAGTTCCAATCTGAGTTCCAATCTGCCTCTGTTACTGATGAGCAGAAAATACTCTCAAATTGAGAGATGTGGGAAGCCATTTCCATGTATTCGAAGTGTCTGTAAGAGATCCCAGTGTAAGTCAAGATGATATGAATGAAGTTCCAGTAAAATCTGCTAGTGTCAGTCATTATAGCTCCTTTCTATGTTCCACATTCATAGAGTTGGCAATGGAATGAGGTGGTAAAGGCGTTTTGTTTAGGCATCAAGAAACCTCATGGTTAGTTCCCATTTGCAAAAGGTAATGTCATTGTGGCTTTTTAAATTATACAAAACCCATGAAAGAAATCAAATGATTAAATTTACACTTTTTGAAGACTACATGATAAGAATCTCTATTTTATTAAAAATAAAAAGTATATATATGTGCATATAAAAGCACTAGATAACACACCTTTTGCAGAAAATAACTTGTTGTCAACATTAGTAGAGATTGTACTCATGGGATATATAGAAGTGTGGAGAATAAAAACTCAGAATTTTTTTGACTTGATGAGACTGGATATGTGGATACAGAACAATTTCCACCATAGAAAGGAGGGTAGGAGTTGGGGATTTAGCTCAGTGATAGAGCACTTGCCTTGCAAGTGCAAGACCCTGAGTTTGATCCCCAGCACAAATAAATTAAAAAAAAATGGAAAGAAAGAAAAGAATATAATGCTTTCCTTGTTGGTATTTGGTCATTCTATTCTGCTTGCATCATGCATGAAAATATTAGTCAAAACATGAAAAATAATTCAGAGATGATGACGATGCCAAATTACCTATTTCCATTAGTGTGGCCTTAGACATAAACAAATAAGCAAGTAAACTATAAGTTGTTAAGATGGCAGTCTGCTAAGTAATTCATGACAAAGTAAAAACAGTTTCCACAAAAGGCATAGAAAAGGCTTTCATGTGAAAATGTAGGTTGAACAGGTTAATCACTGTGCATGAAAGTGTGATATCACTTACACAGGCCAAACCATAGCTACAGATCATAAGAAGTTTGTGTTTTCATTAATGTAGACCAGCTGGCAAAATATCCTGCCAAGCTCCTTAGAAGCGTGGGTATAGAAATAATTATTTACCGGGTACAAACTTGTAAGATCGCTGTACTGATGAATCGGCGCACATGGAGTTCATAGATGATGAATTACAAGTTTTGTTCTATGAAGAGATGCTTAATATTCACAAAATTTGATTTATTGATTTTTGACATTTTGGTAGATCTACATGTTATATATTTTGAAGAAATCTATTCAGGGTAAATAAGGTATAACAGATACACATAATATGCCATGATGCAATCCAAAAAATTTTCTCTAATAATACATGGAATCAGTATTCTGAGTGCTCAGAATGTTGAGTGCTTTTTCATAAAGCAATGATGACAACTAAAGTCCCATATGTCTATAGGAAATTGCCACAGAAGACAGATGAAATCTTATTTCATGTAGCTGTTCTATAGGCTCTAAAGTCTTTCCAATAGTAATCCTATTGGTACCACAGATATTAATGAACAGGCTGCTGTCCAAAACCTGCATTCTCAGAAGCCACAATCAACATTCATCTGTAGAAACACACACACACACACACACACACACACACACACACACACACACACACACACACAGAGTATAAAGTAACTCAGCCAGCTTGAACTACAGTCTTAGCGAGGGAGACAGTCATGTGGGCACACACACACACACACACACACACACACACACACACGTATACACACAAACAGCAGAGCAAGCTTTCCTTTTCTGGAAAAATTGTGGAAATAAATACAGTATGGTGAGAAACATGTATACTTTGGTCACCAGTGAATTCTTTTCACTGATGAAAACTCTATGATTCACTTTACTAGGTAGAATTACTTTATTTATCTTGATGAGAATCACACGAGTGTTTGAGTATTTTCATTTAATTCAAACCAGTCCACCTATTCATATGTTTTCAATCATCAGTAAGCCCATTGCCAGGCAGAGGATGGTTTGGCCTTCTAATGCTTAGAATATGTTTGAGAGTGAGCGAAAAGTCACTGTTCTTATCACGTCTGGCAGTGAAACAACACTAATTGTAATTGACCAGGGAGAAAGAAGACCTGAAAGAAGTTGTAAAAGTTTAGATTGTTTAGAAGGTGTTGTAAAAAAATAAATAGCTGAGCAAATTACTTTAATTTTTCCAACTCTAGTTCATATTTCCTAAACAGGATCCATAGTTCATAGTATCCTAACACATCTCAAATATTGATTATAGAATATTTCTTCTGAGTAAAATATGCCCATGAGACAATTTATCCAAATCTAACAATTCTAGTAATTCAAATATTAAAAACGGGGCATTTTCAAAGAAAAAAAAAGTCTGGAATATTTTTGATGAGATTTTCAGATAGCCAGTTCTGCTGATAGTTAGGAAAGTTCCATCTCCAATGTTAACACCCTAAAATAGAGCTAAAGGAGAACTTGGGTCTAGTTTTCAAAATATTTTGGAAGAAACTTTATAAGATTCCATTTCCAAATTTAAAAATAAAGGATATAATAATTTACAAAAGAATATGGAGTAGTGGAAAGCCATATATATGTATAGACATATATACATACATATACTTATATATGTATATACATATAGACATACATGTACATATATATACACATATAGACATGCATATACATATATACATACATATACATACATATATAAATGTATCCATAATGTAAAACAATACAAAATAAAGATAAAAACCAGAAAAAAAATTCAACAGAGAGTAGAAGGAAAAAAGGAGGAGGATGATTTAGTACGACACTGTTGGATAACCACAGGATAAAGCCCACAGAATTTCCTGCTCTGTTGGCCGGTAGAATTGAATCATAATTTAGGCTCTGTGCATCTAAGCAAATGTACACGTTCTTACCATCCCTCTGATGTTTTTGTTTATCCAAGGAGAAGGCATACATAGTCAGATGTCTTTTTTTGACCTAAGGAAAATGATTTGCCTCTATCACAGGTACTATGGAAGAGAAAACATGCAGAGGCAAAGCTTTAAACAATAGATATCACAGCCCCAAGACCTACCTTACTAATATGTAAGGCTGAGGCTTCCTATCCTACCCTGTTCCAAAGCACAGATGAAGAAAGTAGGAAAAAACAAAAATTAACCAAACAAAAACTTACATTCACCCCAGTGACTTCTGAGAAACATCTTCAGTGAATATTTTTTTTTTTTGTATCTTACGTGAAATATATCCCAAATAAAATTTTATTGCAAAATTAAGTCTTTCATATTGGGAAACTGAAAAACAATTGATTCAATTGTTTCATCTTTCTTTTTTTTTCACTTCTTTGCTAATGTGTGAATCAAAGACTCAATCTTTAAGTCTGCAGATATGAAAAGAAATATCTATGAGTCATAAGATGTAAATGTTCCTGTAATTAATATATAACTGCAACACATTTTCAATTTTAAGCCAAATAGAATTTTTCTATTAGAGAAGACGGTTTAAAGGTTTATTTAAAATAAAATATTCTCAAGGTCCAGGCAGGAAAGTTTAACATAAGTCTAGCTTAATAATAAGGGGCTTGCCTTACCTGATATTCATCAGGAAAAACAAATAAAACCATTTTATTAAATCATTCTCCTAAGTGAATTCCAGTTGTACTAATGACTTCATAGGAGAAAAAGTCTATAAGAATATATTTACAATGTATGGAGGATGATTTCTTTATAGTAAGATTACAGTTTCATAAATTATAATCACAAGATAGGTATGGGAAAATAGAAAATTTATACGCACACTAGAGAGATGGAGCATACCCTTTCCTTCAAAGGCAATGTTCTGCAAAACTACAATATAATGGTACAACCAGGATATTAACGTTGATACAGTCAAGATACAGTATAGCTTCATGACTACTAGAATCCTCTTGTTGTCCTTTTTTAACCACATCTGACTTCATCTACATCCTCCTGCTAAAGCCCTGGATTCCACAAAGTTATCCTCCATTTAGAAAATTTTGGCTGGAGATTTAGCTCAGTGGTTAGAGTGCTTGCCTAGCAAGTGCAAGGCCCTGAGTTCGATCCCCGGTGCAAAAAAAAAAAAAAAAAAAAAGAAAAAAAGAAAAATTTGTCATTTCAAGGATGTTAAACAAACTCACGCAATATATAGCACTTTGGGACTTTTTCACTCAGCATAATTCACTACAGACTCATTAAAGTTGTTGAACACATGCATCAACAGTATCTTTTTCTTGTAGAGTAGTATTCTATGATTTGGATGTATCAGTCTTTTTAACCCACAAAAGAGAATCTGGATTTTTTCACTTTTTTTGCATAACCAATTAGGCTTTCATTAGTGTTCATGTACAGTGTGTGTGTGTGTGTGTGTGTGTGTGCACGCGTGTGTGTGTGTATTCAAACACAAGGTATCATTTCTCTGGAGCACCTGCCCTGATGCACAACTGCTACATCAAACGGTAGTTGCAAGTTCATTTTGTTATTGTCATCAGCACTCTACTCTGGTCTATTTTCTCCATATTTTCACCAACATTTGTTATTATTACTATT
>PVJO010025483.1:6210-22766 GCA_004026905.1 Hystrix cristata
CCTCCTCCTCCTCCTCTTTCTTCTTTTTTTTTTCCCCCCCCCAGAGCAGCTGTTCCTCTTGGTCGATCTTACCCAACTTAAGTTCATGGTCATCCTGCCATAATTTATAGCCAGGCTAAATTTTATTACTCAGAGACACAGAGAGTGCATCTGCCTTGTTCGGGATAATAAACTGGACTTCTCTTTTGGCACTCATTTGAGGTTCAGATTGAATACTGATTTATTTGTTTATTCTAATGCCTTTTGAACAACTGGTGAAGCCCACAGCAACAGAAGCCGAGCCACTTAACCCGGCATGACTTCAGAGAGAAAGAAGCTAAAGCCTGTTTATTTGCTTACAGATCTCACGATATAATCTTGCCCTATATGAGATACTAACCACGTTGGGTTTTGGTTTTTTTCTTTTAACATCAGCGCCACATCATTGTTAATTATTTATTATTGTTGTTCATTTGGAGTATAGCAAGGCCTTTCCCCCTCAAAAAAAAAAAATCTATTGTCCACGTCGTCCTATAGCCATGCCTACATGCCTATTGCTCTAAGTTTGTAAATTCATGTCTGTGCTTGATACCTGAATGTGCTTGTTTCAGAGGAAGGTCCAGACTGCAAGAAAGAGACAAAGAGCCCCTTCAAGAACGCTTCTTCCGGCCACATTTCTTGCAGGCTCCTGGGGATATGGTAGCCCACGAGGGGCGCCTCTGTCGCCTGGACTGCAAGGTACAGTCTTAATACCTGCCCTTAGTTCAAGTCTGTCGGATTTTGTTTTTGAGTGTTTCTTTGCATTTTTGTTTATATTTTTTGTGGGTTTATTTGTTGGAGTTTTCTTTTTGTTTCCAGACAAAGGGGTCCTGGTTAAGGGAGAGAGATTGGAGTGTACAATACCAGGCAAAATTATTTCATGAAGTCTAAAATCATTATATCTTAACAAAAATTATATGGGTATTATATCCAGTTAATTCTGTATTTTTAAAAGACAACCAAAGAGATGATATAATTTGCCCATTTTTCATATGGTGCCTGGAAACTTTTATTACTATGAAGCCCAAAGTGTGCTTTTTGCGTCCTTCAAGTGGCTGTTGTGAGCTGTAGCCCCTGAAAAATTGTCATCATGAAAAGATGGCAGTTTATGAGAGCAGAAGAGGTTTCTCTTACTGATCAAACTCCATCACCTTCAGTAATTTCTGCATTCTAATTTTCAACCAGAAGCCAGGCTTCTGTAGAGCAAAGTGGAGATTTTAAGCAGATCACCCCTCTGCCACAGACAAAGGTCCAGAAAGCTATAGAAAATTTAGATGCAAAATAGTGAAGATTAAACACTCATGAAAAGTCCACTTCTGTAAATGGTTGTTGTTCTCTATTGGCTGCCTATACAATATTCAGGTTGACTGTTCATTCCCCTCTAAAAATACCAACTCTGAAAAATACCAATGCCTGAGTCCCATCCCCAGAGACTCTGATTTAGTGGGCATCAGGATTTTTAAACACTCCCCACTGTGATTATAATATGCAGCAAAATTTGAGAACCCTGGTTTAATATCTGACCTTTGTCTTATCTAACTCGCGCTTGTTAGGTATGTAAGCAGTATATCATTTCTGATACTGATGCTGCAGGCCCATTTCATTTACTTCCCTTAATTCTCATTTCTTCTAACCTAGAGTATAACTGAATAGATTAATCATAGCCCAAATCGGGGTCAGAATCCCTACAGTTTAAATTCATGCGGCTGTACGTTCAGACCCCTCTTCTCCTGAGGCTGCTGGGGGAGTTCTTACCACTCCATCTTTTCTCTCACTATATGTTTGGTGCCAAACACAGGTGAAGAATTCAGCCACCGAATAAATCTGCCTGTCATCAGTCTGTCTTTTGCCTCTGCTGTCCTGTTGTTTATTAGGTGAGTGGCTTACCGCCCCCAGAGCTGACGTGGCTGCTCAACGGCCAACCTGTGCTCCCAGATGCCTCCCACAAGATGCTGGTTAGGGAGACAGGGGTGCATTCGCTGCTCATCGATCCCCTCACCCAGCGTGATGCGGGCACCTACACATGTGTGGCTACCAACAAAACCGGGCAGAATTCCTTCAGTCTGGAGCTCACTGTGGTCGGTAAGGCTTGCTGCTGGGACCCCTAGGTGTGACTCCCTTCAAAGTTACTGCACAAATTCCTTAGTCCTTTGCCCCATGGGTCTCAGTTCCCCTCATTGTAGTAAGCACCGAATGTCCTACCTTGCTTTCAAAGACATGTAGTAATCTGAGAATATAACGCGGTACCATGCTCATTTAACACATGCAACAAATAGGGCTATTGTAACCGTTCATTATGCAGTCACTTAATCGATGCATTGACTGTCACTAAATTCCAGCTGTTAGCCCTTCAGTCTATCATTCCCAGAATGCTCTGGCTCACTCATCCCCCTAAGTGACATACCCTCTTCCCAGCAACCTCCTGCCCTGTCTCTAAAAGCCTGACTCAGGTGTCACCACCCAGGCGGCACAGATGCACCAGGCACAACTGCTTCCTCCCACCCTCGTGTCTCCACGGCACCCAGAAAAGGAGGGGCTTGAGACCTGGAGGTTCTGAGGTCAGAGACTGGCGTACTGTGCGTCTCTCCCGTGTCTGCCTTGGTGTCTGGATACGGAAGGTGCTCGGCAAATGTTGTATCAGTAACTAAACCAATGAGCCTTGTCTTATGAATCGGTGTGAAGGAGAACGCTGGTGCCTACAGAAAAGGACGGCGAGACCTCGGCCCCTGCGGGGTGCCCAACAGTGAGGCAGTAATCCAGCCAGAAGTAACTGCAGAAGTAGGGATTCTGGTGCTGGGCGGCTCCTGCTGTCTGTGAGACCCCTACAGGAAGCCAAGGTGGCTTCTCTGTGCCAGCCTGAGTGGCTGTCTCCCTTGGGCATCTTTTTTTCCTTTTCTCACTCTTAATTTTTTTTCTAGCCAATAGAAGAGGAAAACTCATTTTGCAAGGATACACTGATTGCAGACTTTGACCTTTTACCCACTATTTTCCTAAAATTTTGACTTTAGAACCCTGATTTATGAGGTTCTGGCCAAAGGAAAGAACCTCACTGGGAAGCATGATTTTGTGTTTTCAAAAATAATAGTATAATTCTGGAGGTGTGAGCCTCTTTTCAAAATAAAAAGTTTGGAGGAAATTAATAAAACTTCCATGAAATAAACTTCTCGATTTCAGTACATACAGTATTGGCTGGCTGTGGCAGCACATGCCTGTAATCCCAGTACTTGGGAGACTGAGGCAGGAGGATAGTCGAGAGTTGGAGGCCAGCCCGGGTGCATAGTGAGTTCAAGGCCAGCCTGAACTACAAAGTGGGACCCTGTTTTTAAAAAAATACATACAGTATATTGTTTCTCCAAAGTTACCATTGAGCACTAAAAGCAATTCTTTGAGTCCCACCATTCCTAGCATCTGTGTCCCATGTGTGTGACCCAAGGGTTGTCTTGCTCAGAATGTGCAGAAATGACAGACCTTTGCTTTTATAACCATTTATGGAGATTTCTCAAAGCTGCACCTCACTGAGACCCGAGGTGAGGTAGGTGATGCCCACTCTGCTGATTTCACAATGTTGTGTGAGGTGCGAACCTCAAGGTGCTTGCTGTTCAAACAAGGAAGTTCTTCTGCCCTCCAGCCAAAGAGGTGAAGAAAGCACCCGTGATCCTGGAGAAACTGCAGAACAGTGGCGTGCCCGAGGGCCACCCGGTGAGGCTGGAGTGTCGCGTGATCGGCATGCCCCCGCCCGTGTTCTACTGGAAGAAGGACAATGAGACCATCCCCTTCACCAGGGAGAGGGTCAGGTAAGGGGACTCCAGCCACACGGGGAGCACTGCAGCCCTGGCCTGGCTACTCTCTGAGCCTAATGTTCTTGAGTTGCATCTGTGTTATTGTGCAAATCAAGAATTTATTCCCTTGCATTGTTGGGTGACAGTCCACTGTATAGTTGTTTCAAATTTTAAATTTTTTTTTTTTTTGAGACAGGGTCTCACTATGTAGTTCAGGCTGGTCTTGAACTCACCATGTAGCCCAGACTTTCAGTGATGTTCCCGTCTCAGCCTTCCAAGTGCTGGGATTACAAGCGTGGGCCACCATGCCCATCTAAAAATTTTAATTTTTTTTCTTTTTTCTTTTTTTGTCTGTGTGCGCTGAGGATTGAACTCAGGGCCTTGCACTTGCTAGAAAATTTAATTTTTAAGTTAAAAAATATACGAGGAATTTATTAAAAACTTGCATGTTTGTCATGTGTCTTCAGTCATATTAATATTCAGAAAACCTCTTTGAAGGAAAAAAAAAACCTGTCTTAGATTTCCCTCACCGTATTGAATACCTGTGGTGATCGGTTTAGAAAGAGAACAGGTTTATTTGGGCTCATGTCTCAGCCAACCCAGTCCATGATTGGGGGACCCACTACTTTTGGGACTCTAGTGGAGTTGCTGGATGGCAGAGAGGATGGCAGATAGAACTGCTTGCCTCATCCTCAGGAAGCAGTGGAGGAAGAGAAAGGGGCCTGGGTCCCCCTATGCCCTTGAAGGGCACGTCCACCGGTGACTTGAAGACCTCCCATGAGGCTCCATTTCTTTTTGTGTTTTGTTTTTTCATTTTTTTGAGATGTGTAGTTCATAACATCCTTGAACTCACAGTGATCCTCCTGCCTTAGCCTCCTGAATGCTGGTATCACAGGTGTGTACCTCTTAAAGGTTCTGCCATCTCCCAGGAGCATGACCCTGGAAACCAAGCCTTTAGCTTTGGGGACACTTAAACTCTGAACTCTAGCAAAAGCTAAAGTCAAATCCAACATGAAGGAAGTAATACTCTTGTCCCTTCCATCACTAAATGGTTGTTTTGTTTTGTTTTTATTAGTACATGTTTGCAGTACATAATCATCACATGCCTCATGGGGAGTTGGTGAATGTACATGACATATCTCAATATTTTTTTCATTCCTTTTCTCTCCCCTCCCCGCTCCCACCTCCATCTCTTGATCCCCTTTCCATTTGTAAAAAGTCTTACCTCTCTATCTCCTACTATCTTTTATTTTGCTCTTTACTTTTTTCATATTTGGTTTCTCATAGAAGAGAAACCTTGAGATATTGAAGTTTCTGATTTATTTCCCTCACCATTGTGGTCTCAAGTTGGTTGTTTTTATTTTTTTGTTTTGTTTTTGTCTTCCATAATGTCAGGATTTATTGGCTATCAGTGGAGTCACAAGCTATGTCAGTTCAATGCCCTTACTTCACCACATACTTAGCTTTCACTTGGTAATTGTGACCCAGGCAATTGCCAGCTCTTTCTTCTATTCCAATCATACTGATGCCTACAACACTCATCACACACCACACTTCAAACAGTTGTGTTGGGCTACACAATGTTGGAAAAGAGAAAATGGGATTAAAGCTAACATGAAGAGTTATACAAATGCAAAGAAGAGGTCGGGTATTAGATTAAGGAACCACTTCCATGAGGGCGTGGAAGTGAAGGGTCCGGATAGCTGCTTCAAAGCGGGATGCGTAAGCAGCAGGGGGATCGTACCAAGCTGAGTCTGGGGATAGCTGGGAGGTCCCTGCCTCGTGGTCTCCTGGGCAGAGGCTGCAATGCGCACAATCCAGGGTCCATGGCAAAGTGAAGGCTCAGTGTGCTGAGCCACAGTCTGACACTTTTCCCCTTTGACGTGGCTTAGGGGAGGGGCTCGCATCGTTTATTGGTCTGGTGTGTTTGATAAGCTCACATGACTGGTGTCTCCAGTAGAGTCTGACAAGCCCACCTGTCTATGTGTCTTTGAGCTCTAAGTTCACAGGTGGTAATATTTTATTAGGATGAATAAGTCATTTATCAGTCCATGCCTTACAGTTGTGTTGGGCAGATGGTGGTTGTTTATTTGCCCAAACAAAATGCCAAGTCATTCTGCGTTAGCACTTATACTCAAAAAAGAATAACTCAGGACAAGCTGCAGCTAGGTTTCTTTATACACCACATATCCCTTAATGAAATAATGGGTCTTGGAAATGATCATCAAAAGCTGCTAAAATCATTAGATGAAAAGTTAGAAGCCAGGCATGGTGGCGTGCACCTGTAATCCCATCACATGGGACGCCGAGGCAGGAGGATTGCTGCAAGTTTGAGGCCAGCCTGGGCTACATAGTGAGTTCAAGGTCAGCCATCGCCTTGATAAACTTCGCTACTTTTTCATTTTGCCACATTCAATTCTTTCTTTGCTGAACATAAGAACATACTGTATTTCCCACATCTGAGGGACATGGTACAGGCTATCATGGAAAGATAGGATAGCACCATCTCCTCATGGTTTCCTTTATTTTATACTGTCTAAATCTCAAGGAAACTAGTGAGAACTTCTGCATCCGGGTCTGAGAGGCGGTGTAGGGACTCTTGCACTTCAAGCTGATGTCAGGGCTAGGTCATTCTCGCGGAAGTCACATTTGCAGCAAGTAAGGAGAGTGCTGGAGGTAAGTGTCAAAGCAGTGTTTTCCAGCAGGGCGGAGTGGCGCATGTCTGTGATCTCAGCAGTCCAGAGGGCTGAGGCAGGAGAATTGGAAGTTCATGTCCTGCCTAGGCAATTTAGTGAGACTCGGTTTGTAGAGGTTTCAGTCCACAATCGGCTGGGTCCAAGGCAGGGTGGCCTGGTAGACAAGCAGAAGGCAGCAAGATAAACAAGGGGGAAGTTGGTTGTTTTTAATAAAGTAAGTTTACGTATGGGGTTTCCCAAAGTGGTTAGCTTGATTTTCCCTGACCAATCTCGTTTCTTTGCAATTTTAATTTTATTCCACCAGGGGGAGAGCAAGCAAAGGTAACTGTGTGCAAACTTTCTACTGAAAATTATTTCTCCACAGTGAACTGATTTTGTCCAGAATTTTGGCATCTAAGATATATTTATATATATATTTTTCATATCCTCATGCTCTTTGATCTTCGGCTGCATAAGAATCACCTGGGGAATTTTTTAAAGCCCTATTGCCAGGGACCCAGCCTGAAACTCTGATGTCATTTCCTGGAGTGTGGCCTGGGGTTGCAGTGTGAGGCCACAGCTGAGAAGGAGCAGAATAAAGTCCCAGGCTGTTTTCTTCCTTCATGGCGCTAAGCTAAACGCTGTGCCTGCTGCCCGTGGTAAACAGCACCGTCTCCATGCTATTGTCGCATCTGTCCCTGGGCTCTCGTTTTGGTCTGCTTTCCCATCGTTTCCCGACACCGTTCTTGTTGAAACTCTCAACCATGTTTGGAAAAAGGCATTTTCTGGACTGTGGTTGTGACAAATGGAGGTCCCTCTGGGGGGAGCGCCCTTCAGCGGAGGAGGGGCAGCAGAGAGGACAGAACAGGGCTCGGCCCCCTGGCTCTTGGGCTCCTCTTAGCATCGTTGGGCGCATTACTGCTCTTTTGTGGCTTTGTTTTGAGGGTGCTAGGGATTGAATCCAGGCCCTTCTCACTGAGCTACATCCCCAGCCCCTTTTTTATCTTTTCTTTTGAGTCAGGGTTTCACTAAGTAACTGAGTTGCCCAGGCTGGGCTCAAATTTATGATCCTCCTGCCTCAGCCTCTCAGGATGCCCAGATTGCAGGTGCTCACCACCAGGCCCAACTTGTGCCTTCTTTTTACTTTTGAATTTGCCTTAAGCTGAGCTTCCCTTTTTTGCCTTTTGGGAGGAAAAGCTCTAAGAGTTTTCCTAAACCCTGAGCTTGACAGAGATGCTTCTGCTGCCAGATAAAATATGAATATGTTCTTTCTTTTCTCCAGTATGCACCAGGACACAACGGGGTATGTCTGTCTCCTCATTCAGCCAGCCAAGAAATCAGATGCCGGGTGGTACACGTTGTCGGCCAAGAACGAAGCTGGCATCGTGTCATGCACTGCTAGGCTGGATATATATGGTAAGTGTAATGTCATTCATTGAATATCTGCGTGATAGGCAACTTTAAAATCATTTTAAGGCAGGGTGTGCCAGTGCACGCCTGTAATCCCAGCGCTCGGAAGGCTGAGGCAAGAGGATCACCATGATTCTGAGACCAGCCTGGGCTACATAGTAAGTTCTAGGAGAGCTGGAACTGCCCAGCAAGACCTTGCCTCAAAATTAAATAAATCTAAATCATTTTAAGGATAAGTGTAGTATGTTTCCATAAATGAATTGAATGTATTATATTTTTAGTGCTTAAAAGATTTTGAAAGTCATCTCATCCCAGTTGCCTCAGGGCTTTTGTACATTTTATGTTTTGCTGTGAGCTTAACCTTCTTCCAACAGAGAGCCTCTAATGCTAGGAAGTTGGCAGCGAGCCCACAACTTACATGGGCTGCACGCCTGACTGACCAGCAGCTCCACGCTGTCTCCTGGCTGCCGCGGGTCACCTACCAGAACTCCCCAGTGCTGTGACCTCTCCACGGAATTTTCCAGACCCCACTCATTTGTTTATTCATTCCACTATGTGTATTGCTTCAGTCTCCCAACCAGACTTCCCCATTAATGGAGAGCTGTACTGCTGGTGATATCAAGCGACAGTTGAATAGTACCCTAAGTGGTACTATTCAAGTAGTACCCTAAGTGGATCCCCCAGGCCCATGAGATTAATGTAGTGTTGCCTTCATTTAAATGAGGAAGCCAGGCATGGTGATGCACACCTGCGATCCCAGCACTCAGGAGGCCGAGGCAGGAGGATCAGCACAACTCGAGGCCAGCCTGGGCTGCGCAAGGAAAACCTGTCCCTAAATAAATAAACGAATACAAAAATAAATACTGAAGAAACCAAGATTAGGAGAGGATAGTGACAATAGCTGGAGGCAAGTTCAAGTCTGGATTAATCATTCCTTTGAGCCTTGTTCCTAATTTTCAAAGAAGCTAAGTAATTAAATTTTATTAATATGTTTGTGTACCCTGTTTCCCTCCCTTACACTTTTTGACATTACTTGTTCTTTGTTATACATGTTCCTTAATCCAAAGGAGTGATTTTTTTTCTTCTTTCCTTTAAAAAAAAATTGGCTAGATCAATAAATTTTGTATTTATAACTAGCTTCACATGTTTAATCAGAGTAACAAATAAGAGTAACTCTGTTGGGAATCTGAGGACCCTGATATTTACAGGTGAGCACCAGGTGTCCCCTTTATCCAGGACCACATGCGAGGGGCCTTAGCCTGCCATTTTCCCTAAGTCTAATTTTTATAGGAAATGTATCGATTTCTTGGTTAGGGTTAGGGTTAGGGTTATCCTTAGACTTGAAAAAATTCAACTGAAAGAGAAGCTGAAGAAAATCCAGAAAGAGGCCAGTGGGTTCAATCCCCACCACACACAGAGGGAAGGGCTTCTAATCCTAGAAATGACCGCTGAGGTAAGATGTCAGAGCAGGGAAAGGCTAAGAGACACTTTTTAAGTGGAATCACGCTGTAGGTTTTGTCCTTAATGTGGTAGCTTTCCGAACTCGACTTTCTCAATTCATGGGGCAGAATTTAGACTCCAAAAAGTTAGGCCTCAAGATAGCAAAGTCAACAAAGGACCCATTTACAAACTGAAATGCCAAATAGGAGAACAGCTTTCTAGGATCCAGTGCCCTAGCACTCCTCACTTCCTGCACCTCCTTCTTTGCATCAAGGTCCCCAGAAATCTAATCCTGTGATTGTTTGGTAATTTCCTGAATCGGAAACAATAGTGGGGACTGCACCACCTGACTTATTTCATCCAGGCCATGTTCAAGCCTAAGAATTGTGTCTGCCTAAAAAAGCAATTGGCGAATCGGGAAACACTAATAAATTTTCTCTGTCCCTGAACCACAGTTAGTTGCACATAAATTACTTTTCAGTCTTCTTGCTGTAACTCATTAGAATTTGATCGATGAGCAGGTGGGTAAGTAGTCATGGCTGCATGGGGCAGCTAGAGTGAGGTACCAGTTCTGTGACAGCTGAACCTATCCTTTTAAATTTTTCTTTCAGTTATTTGAGACAAGTCTCACTATATAGTCCAGGCTGGCCTTGAACTCACCATGTAGCCCAGGCTGCCCTCGAACACTTGTCGATCCTCCTGCCTCAGCCTCCCGAGTGCTGGGATTACAGGCATGCACCACCATGCTCAGTTTGAACCCATCTTTAGCTTCCACAGGTGCCTCCTCCTGAGGTGCCCTCCCCAGAGGGCCCGCGGCAGGTCCCAAGCTGTGCCAGTGAGAGGAATGATTTGGAGAAATCACCCTACTCACCCACCCTTCTTTGTTATAAGAATTCCAATCTCCTACAGAGTCAAAAAATCACAGGTTGGGGGCGTAAAGGTTTCAGAGATCACCAGCTAATTTCCCTATGCTTGGCGGGAAGGTTCACTGTTTATTGCTGAGTGTAAGTGTGAGGACAGAATGCCCTCCCGCTGCACATGCACCATGCTGTCATCTTCCAACCATAATGCGTTCATCTGCTCCATTTTACAGCTCAGTGGCACCAACAGATCCCACCACCGATGTCCATTCGGCCCAGCGGCAGTCGCTACGGATCTCTCACCAGTAAAGGACTTGACATTTTTTCTGCCTTTTCCTCTGTGGAAAGCACGATGGTGTATTCCTGCTCTTCTCGGAGTGTAGTGGAAAGCGATGAACTTTAAGGTTGCCCAGTGCCTGCTGTGTAAGGGGGCAGACCGTGGAGGGGAAGGAGGACAAGCCAGATGCAGTGGTTTCCGAGCCACTGGATTTGAGCGGGTTCCCACGCTGCTGGACCTGTGGCGGGAGGTGCTTCACTCTCTGTTAAGGGCGGTTCTAGGGCTGTGCCTCTTAAAGATGCCAACAAAAATGTGAGTCAATGACACAGATGAGCCGAAGATGTCATAGCGCTGCCACCCACTGCCGTGGGGAAGAGCAAGAATGTCCCCCCGGCCCAGGTGTGTTAAGGATGCTTAGGCTCTACTAGGAGTAGTTAGGAGCTGTGTGTCTGGGCAGAAACAAGTTAGACAGCAGTGGCCTTAGGATGTCACTAATTCACCTAACAATGCGAAGGGAAAAGGTAGAGTGGCCACTGTCACCTTTTGTTGGTTATGTCTACAGCAGTAGTTTTGGTGACTTCGTTAAATCAGCTTTCACTTAGCATTAGGAGATCCTGCCGTGCCACTCACACATGTGGGGAAACACTTTCGGTTTGCATATCCTGTGTATACAGAGCCAGGTAATAAGGTGCCAAAACATGCTTGAGATGCAAATAATTCACTGAAACACTCAATTGCACAATGCAGTGCACTTATTCTATGGTCAAAACAGGGCCGCTGTCTGCACCATCTTCCTTTGAATGGTGACTGGTTTTTCTTCTGATTTTGCATGTCCCTAGACTCCAGGACTAAAGGGTTATTAATAAACCAATCATGAAAAAATTCTTCAGGGCCCAGCTTGAATTGCCACTTGCAAAATGTGCAAGAGTCATCCTTGTCCACCCATAAAGTGCTACTCCAACGTGCTCCTGCCCTTCCCGAAGTCTGGTAGCAGAGAAGGCAGAAAAGAAAAGATGCAGATGGGACGGAGTGATGGGGGAGTGTTGGTTTTCACTTCCCACAGCAGAGCATTGGTTGTGGAAAGAGGAAGCCCTCATAGCTGTGAACTGCTTTAAGATCACTGATCAAATTGCATTTTCTATGGAGAAAATAATACACTAACTGGGAAAGTGGAATGAAGCAGAACAAGCCTCTTTAGTCTAACCTACCTATTCAAAACCCACCTCTCGGGGCTGGGGATTTAGCTCAGTGGTGGGCATGCTTGCCTAGCAAGTGCAAGGCCCCAAGTTCGATCCCCAGCACAAAAGAAAAAAAAAACACACAAAAAAACCCCTCCACCTTTCAACTTACAGAATTTTAGACTTCGGTTCACAGCACTATCCCTAGTGCCTAGAAGAGTATCTAGCACAAAGTAGCCATTCAGGAAATATTTGTTGGCTAAGTGAATCTTACATTAGACACAAAAATCTTCAGGCTCCACACCAGTCCAAACCCTGCCCCAGCAATGGTCGTCACAGCACAGTTTGCTCCAGGCTCACCAGGGAGATGAACTGAAGGTCCTGTTAGCAATTCCCTCTGCTCAGATCCCTGGTGTTCTGTGTGCCAGGCCCCCTCAGCTGGCATCTTGCACAAGTGATTTAGATAGAGATAGCGCTTGGAAAGGCTTGAAAATAATTTCTTCATTTCAAGGCAAGGGTTTCCAATATAAAAATAAATTCATTCATTCAAAAAATCATGTGTGTCTACTCTGTATAAGATGCTGTGCCAGCTCCTGTGGGAAATGCAAAGATGTGACTAAGACACAGTCCCTGCCCTCAGGGAGCCTCCACTCTGACAGAGGAGGTGACGGCTAAGGCAGGTAGAATGAGCTTAAGAAACCAAAGTTTCAGGCTGGGGATTTAGCTCAGTGATTAGAGTGCTTGCCTTGCAAGCACAAGGGCCTGAGTTCGATCCCCGGCACCACAAAAAAAAAAAAAAATCCAAATTCTTTGGGCTGGGGATTTAGCTCAGTGCTTAGAGTGTTTGCCTCGCAAGCACAAGGCCCTGAGTTTGATCCCCAGCACCAAAAGTTTCTAGCACTCTTCATCCTCTTATTTCATAACTTTAAAAATCTTATTTTCAGTCTTGCTTCATATAACAAAATGCCACAGATTGCGTCCGTAAGATTTCAGTTGTTATTCAGCAGAATTATTAGGCTTTGTTTCCTTTTTCCATATATGCCACAAGAGTGGTAAAATAGAGGCAGCTTTAATGGACTAGCATGCATCTCACATCGAACGGACTAGTACTGTAAAATGTTCAGCATCTGTATTGACTTCTACTGTATTATGAAATCTCTCGTAACCGGGAAGCACTTCCTAACTCTGAGATCAGCTCCGGATTGTACACCTCAACTCCCCATCACATACACTTCTGTAAATTCTAGACAGTTCGCCCATGAAGGGATATTCTTCCTTTCCATATGTCTTAGTTTTCTGAAGTATTTTTTATCTGTTGTCTTTTTGTTCGACATAGAACTAAGATAAAGGTTATATTTGGACACTAGATGACGTTGTCTCACTCAAAATATAATGAGCCTAAAAGTTCCTGAAATTTGAGCTACTGAGTAGTGTTAAAGCAGGTTTCTCAGCCTCAGCACTATTGACTTTGAGGCTGGATAAGTCTGGGGGGTGCTGATCCTGTGCACTGCAGGATATTTAGCAGCTTCCCTGGTCTCTACCCACTGGATGCCTGTCGCAGCCTTTCCCCAAGTTGTGGCAAACCGAAATGTCTCCAGACATTGCCGTATGTTCCCTGGGAGACAGAATATCCTTTCACTGACAACTGCTATGTTAAATCAGCTCTCTGCTTTAAGAATTTTAGTAGAATTCAACTACAGTGAGGAATATATGAATACAAGAGTTTAGTTCCATTGTATAGGTTTGTTTTCAACATACTCAAAAGCAGATTCATCATCTTCCCTTTCATAAACCATTCCTCAATCTGGCTTAATGAGTTCTGGTAATAGTGCCAGCACATTCCTCAGAATTCAAACCAGAAACCTCCAAGTCACCTTTTTGCTCCCTCTGTCAGTGAATCTATAAATCCTGTTGATTCTGTCATTCCTCCAGTATGACAGAATCAGACTTTCCTCTCCATTCAGACCTTCCTTTCCATTCCCCTGCCGTCCCTTACTTCAGACTTTCAGCACTTTAATTCCCCTCAATACTTCTGACTTCAGCCATCATGGACTTCTCACTAGTCTTCCTGCCTCTAGACCTACCACAAATATGCAGTGTAGTTCTGGTCATCATTCTCCCCGAAGCAGGCTCTACTGATAGGATTCCCTAATCTTCAAATCCCTAACGGCTGCCTGGAGCCAACTCAGGTGGACACCAGCCATTCTGTGCTGGAATATCCAAGCTCACCCCAGCACCATCCCAAAGCTTTTCATCTGCTGTTCAGCAGCAGCCTCGTGCAGGCCCTGCTTCCTGCCACCTGCTTCTCTTCAGCCCTCCTGGGAGGCTGGCTCCCCAACCCTGCCTGTGAACCTTAGCTGTTCCTGAGAGTCCATCTCAAGTGCCACCGCCTCTGTGACGTCTCTTCTAATTCCTCAGCTCCCAACCAAAGAGAATACGGTCTCTGAAACTTGTAGCAAGCGTCTTCGGTCTAGAGGAGGACAAAGTCCCTTCGTAGTGTTTGACACAGAGTGCGGCCTCTGCACACCTGTCTGCTCCACCCCTTGCACCAGCGGAGTCCTGTCTGCTCCACCCCTTGCACCAGCACCAGCTTGTGCTAGGTTTTAGCTATTTGTTGGCCTGGACTGTGTTGGAAGTTTGCCTTTGTGCCTTATGCTGAGTAAGCACTCGATAAATATTTAGTGACCTAAAGTGAATTTAAAATTCTGTACTATATGAAATGACACATGGGTAGCCCTCCAAATATTTACTTGTAAATTGGTTGTTCAAAACTCAGAATACATTTTGTTACATGCATGTCACCCAATGCTGATTTCCAAGTGCATCCAGAAAGGCTCGTCCAGGTCCCAGCTGAACTACAAGATCTCTACTACAGGAGACTGAGTTATGGCTCCAAGAACAGAGATCAGGCAGAGCAGCCAGTAAGAAGAGATTAATTACTTCCTCCTCCTTCTTTGTGTCTGTTACCTGTCAAAACTAAAGTGTCTAAGGCTCCTTTCAGCATTTGTCCCCCATTCTGTGCTTTCCTCCCCCGTGCCCCTGTTCTATGATCTGTACTGTTGTAATCGTCCAATCTCACTCCTTCCCCACAACCCACCAGGGCCCCACAAGCACCTAACCCCAGTCCAGTCTGTGCGTCCTGGCTCGGTGTGCAGAAGAAAGCAGCCCGACTGAGTGTATACTCTGAATGCCTGAGCATCTTTTAACTTCCTGGGGGTGCTGTGTGTTCAAGAGCAATTGCTTTCTCACTCCCATCAACCTTTAATAATAGAATTGCTGGCAGAATTTTTAAGTCAAGCTGTTGTAGGAAATACAGGAAACTGAGTCACACTTAGACTGTTTTTCTGACTACTGCCGCTTCCTCTCTCCTGTCTCCCCCAACACGCAATGTACCTTCCGCACTGCAGTCTTAAGCCTTATGCACACTCTGTGTGCATATGGGCTGTTTATAAGCTGGTTTGAAACTCAAAGCTGCCAGCGAACCCAGAAACATAGGCAAGTATACTCATAATGGCCTTTATTCAAGGTCCTTGGGTAACCTGGACTTAAAATATTTCTGCTAATGATTGAGCTGAAAATCAGCACACTTTACCAGCAAAATGAACAGTTACCCAGATTTCCATACAGCCTGTTGAAATACTTTGCACCACTAATGGCTCTTCTTGCTTTAAGAGCATCCACGATTCAGGGTTCATTACTGAAACATCGCTCAAAGAATTCCGAGCATGTTCTGAACTCCGACAATGTGGCGGTCATCGGCATGCTTACAAAGTTGCTAATGTCATGTTTTTAAAAATCTGTGCAGTGCAGAAAAAATTGCATATTTGTTAAAAATATGTTCACCTCTTGAAAATATGTTCACCTCTTGTTTCTGTTTAATTATATTAGTTAGCATACTTGATATTATAGAACTGCAAACAAGCTGCATTTTGTTAATATGTAAATAATAGCCACTTCAAACTCTAAAGAGCAATAGCCTTGAAATTGCAAGAGCTAGAGAAAGAACATGCTTTTCAGTCCTCTGAGAATTGGGCCATAAATGCTGAGAGTAAGCCCAAAGAAAATGCCTGTACCACAGAGGCACAGAAACACTAATTTGCTAGAAAATTTTAAAATATAAGTGAATAGAAAATGTTTCCCTACTAAGAAAACTTAAAATATGTCAATATTATTTGACTATGAATGTTTTAAGGCTGAAATAAATATATGTTTTCTTTAAAATGTTGAAAATAATCCTCATTGCCAGATTACTTTTTGATGATGGCTAAACCAATTTTTTAATGTACAAATATATTTGACACAAAAGTGATTTTTGTAAATTATTTTTATTCGAAATATATTAATTACTATATGAGTTATGGGTTGTAACCTGGTTAAGATATCTGTAGAGCAATAACTAGGTTTTTTTTTGGGGGGGGAGAGTCTTCCTAAAATATCCAGGAAATCCAGAAGATTTCCAATAGGATATTCTGTAACTCTCTAAGATAAAAATTCATTCTTAAATATATCCTAACTGAAAACAGAGACACAGTGCTCACTTCGGCAGCACATACACTAAACTGGTACGATACAGAGAAGATTAGCATGGCCCCTGAGCAAGGATGACACGAAAATTCATAAAGCATTCCATATTTCTGAACAATAAGCTTGCGACGTTTCTAGGTAAATGGATACATCTTGAGACCATACTCTTAAGTATACAAATCGGACACACATGTTTAAATACTGCATTGTTTCTCTGGTGTGAGACACTGAAAGTGTAAATAAAGACTAAAAAGTATTATATTGGGAAAGGGAAGAAAGTGTTCAAATGGGAAGGGGAACAAGGAAGGGGGAGGGGGAAAGGAACAGAAGGACAAGAGAAACAAGAAATAGAAGGAAAAATGGAAACAAAGCTTTTGTAAAAAAGGAGGGAGGAG